>JAVTVY010018802.1:0-83933 GCA_036873755.1 Hanleya hanleyi | reverse complement strand
TACGGACAAACAGGGCTGCATCTTCAATGATGATGTTGTAATCGTGAGGTCCCGCCCCACCAGCCATTAAGGCGAACATAGGTGAGGCACGGATCAACTTGATCTTGATGGATACACCGTTCATCATGTAGCGGTCTTGCATGAACAGATCGGCGTGCAGTCGTCCCATCATATCGATGGACTTGCTTTGGGCTGCCAGTGCTTTGCGTGCCGTGAACCCAGCATTGTTACCGGTTATGGTGTCCATATGTCCGGGTCTATCCCTGAAGTACAGCTCAGCTTGTAAGTGTGATTCTTTGGCATCAATACCGTACGACAACAGCGTTTCCATGTAGGCTCGGTACGGGTACGTATTGGTGGACGTACTGATGAGTTTATCGTTCAGACCTATATCCACCTGTTGGAACAAAGAGTGCAGCCAAAGATTCACCGGGCCTACTACTTTATCGGCCTCTATGTCCGTTCCATCCATTTTCGCTATTTTGGCTTTCACGTACAAGTAGGTGTGGGCTAAATCCAGGTAGGCCGTATCTTTGTTTTCAATGGTAAATTCCACGGGGCCCACCCCGTCAGGCTAGCCAGGGGTCGATGTTCTACCCAACGTCCTTCGCCTATACTCGTTTGGGTAGGTGGAATAGTCCACAAATTCAATTCACTGTTGGTAGACGGACACGACTCGGAGTGAATGAATGCCATTATGCGAAGATGTCTCTCCTACTATGACTTCTCTTCTTTTTCTTCTTCTGGGGCGTAGTCCTTCTCCTCTGGGGTGTTGGCCGTTGAATGAATGGGGGCAGTGTCGGTCTTTGTCTTTTAAGGGCTTTGGCGATCAAGACGCTGCCCGCTTCTTTAGCCCATCACATCACCGGCCACGCGCAATCCACTGCGTACCGCTTGTTTTCCCACCGCTTTCACACCCCGTGTCACCATGGGTAAAAACGTTTTCACAATGCTGCCCAGAATGTTCCCCAATCCGTGACCGCGTTGCATGCGTGCCCCGCTAAACACGGGCAAGTTTCCCCCCGTTTGTTTCTTGTAGTAGTCGGCATAGCTGGGTGTATGGCACTGGTAAGGCACGTACATTATACGAAGTGAGGAGAGCGAGCTTGTCGGAAAGCAAGTGTCAGCACCACTTTTCCTCGTTCGAATGGGATCGGACGTCCCCTGTCATCTCTTATATCCACCGTGATCGTGCTGATATCGGTATGGCGTACGGGCAGGTACATGATATGGTTGAAACTCTCGGTGGCTTGTTCGCCATACGTCTTGGTAATGGACACCACCCGTAACAGAGGTGTGTTCACATCACCCACAATATGGCTGTCCACGGCGTCCGAGTAGACGTACAGTGCGTACATACCTACTTTCATATCCATCAAATAATCCCCGTTGACAATGGTGGACCCCTTGTAGACGCTGAAAGGCATCCTTAACATTTGCTGTAGTGTAGGACTGAGTTTCACCTTCGCGTTTTCGGTCAGCATGATAGAGCTCCTGTCGTTGTGTACATTGACATCGAACATTATCTCTCTCTTGATGTTCAAGGATATCAGGCGTGTTGCATCACCCGTGCTGAACTTTAGGGCCTTGTACTCCATCAAGCCATTCAGACCCTCTATGAACGTCTGCGGTGTATCGTATTGGCCTTGGGGGAGAGTCAGTTTGTAGACTTTATCTTCGTAGGTCACTTCGTACCATACTTCTCCGTCTTGTACGTTGTACCATGAGTAAGGGTATTGAATATCCACCAGTCCACATTCCCAGCGTCCCGGTAAATGTAACGGTTGGGGTAATTGCGTGACATACTTGGTCAAGGTGTTGCCAGGAAACACGTCGAATGAGCTATTACTGGGCAACGTCAGGTAAAACATGACGACTGAACTTTCTGGCTTCTGCACCGGGCTTTAATAGGGCTCCCAGGCCTTGGGCGCCTGACCTCGGCGTTGTGACCGTCGCGGTGACTTAGCTCTGGGGCTTTGCAGGGGATGGCGTGGTAAAAGGGGTGACGAAGTAGGTACCCGCTGTGCGGGTGTTTTGGTCGGCGTGTGCGGTTGCCATTCACCACGTTCCCAGATAGGGGGAAGTCGAGAGGGAGCTTGCATCCAAACAGGTGACGAAGTAGGTGGCCGCCGTGAGGGTGTTTTGGGTGGCGTGTGCGGTTGCCATTCACCACGTTCCCGGGTAGTGGATAGACGTCGAGAGGGTGCTTGCATCCACTTCCAGCGTTCACGATTTCCTACCAATTCTTGAGGGGTGTGCGTGTCTTTTAACCCCTGAGCAAAGGCTTCCCAGCCCGGTGGATTAGAGTGTTTGCGAGAACGCACCATATCGTTGATTAAATCCGTGATATGAGACCCCGGCACCACTTGGTTGCGAATCAGTAGGTTTCCTTCCGCATTCCAATCCATATCGGCATTCTGTTTCACCCGATCCAACAATAAACGGGCCTTGGTCTTGTAGGCTTTAGGCACACTGGCCAATACTTCCTGTTCCAGCTCAGGTGAGGCCGAGGATGACGGTGGTGGTGGTGGTGGTAGGGATGGTGATGTGGTGGTGGTGGGTGGTAGTGGTTGTGTACTCCTTCCTCTATATTGATCCATAAACGTCTGGTACTGGTTCAGCGTATGATGGTAGAGTTGAATTTTCTCGTGATCGGGCAGTCGACGTTGCAGTATATTATTCATCTCTTCATCCAAAGACTGGAGTTGTTGCACTGTGGCCGGTACGGGATAGGGAGATTGCAAACTCTGTAACAGTCGAGGTTCGACCAGCATCATTTTTTTCGTATGTTCCATGCTGTTAGCGTCCTCCCAAGATGGAACCGAGTAACGGGCCCAGTACAGTAGCGGCTAAGGGAGCGAGGAGTGCACCGAGAAATCCACCTCGCTGTAACACCTGTTTCTTTTTCTTCACACTGCCTGTCTTCTTGACCAACGTTCGGAGACCCGCCTTGTGCCGTTGCAATTTCCCTTTCTGCAGAGGACTGAGTGGAACATTGCCTTTTAATACATTATGGGCGACTTCACACAAACACCGGACCAAGTCGGCATCCGCGCCGCGCACCAGGGCCCGGCCCACCTCCGGTGGCGCGCTGCGTAATACGCGCAAAGCGGGAGCGTGCTTGCGTACGCGTGCAGACATGTTGAAGAATGAAGGCTCGAGTACGTTGTCTTCTTCTTTTATCTTCATCTTTTCGCTCATTTGGGGGTGTACACCGTCTGTATCTCACCGGGAAAAATCAGGGTACGCAATCGCAGGGTGGAGGGCGTGTCTTGTTTCAAGTCGATGAGTAGATAGCCGTGAGCAGGTTGGGTCGCATCTTCAAAGGCTTCTCGTACAAAGGCCGTGTTTTTAGGGTACATCTGTTGAGCCAGGTGGGTAATTTGGGAAGCGTCTCTGGGTTTTTTGAATAACACCACATACTGAGCATTCAAACTAATGTTCCGGTGTTCTTTGTTTTTACTGAAGAGATTCTGTACGATGTAGATAATGCTCAATCGACGATGATGGCTGCCTTTGGTAAAGAGACGGGTGATTCGACTGTCCGTTTCCGTCATGAGATCGTCTACCACCACCAACGTATCTGGGGGTGTATCTTCAGGCGGTAAGCCTTCCACTAAGGTGAGTCCTGGGACACGGGCCAGTGCCTCATACGCGGGCTGCCAAGCGCCATAACACCACAGGATACGAGCTAGAGGGGGTGAAATCAGGGCTGACCCATGTTGGATGAGACGTTGAACAAAGTGTGTTTTTCCTGACCCGGTCGGTCCAGCGATGAGGCACGTGAATGGATGCTGCCATCGTGGGTCCATTTCTTTAGGGGATGATTTGCCGTTTAGAAGCCCTCCCCAGTTGTCGGGGCTGGCGCAGGGGATAGTACTCGAAGGGATACCGTTGTCGGGGTAAACGTGGTGATTCACGGGGATCCACTTCAAATCTGTTTAGCGGCGTCGTCGTGGTGGTACTAGAGGGGGGTGGTGATGAGGTGGAAGGATCGCTTCTCAGGGATGATGACGATGATGGAGGATGATGTGGAGTCGTAGTACGGATCGGGGTGGTCGTTGGCTGGATGTAGCGGGGTAACGTGATGGCTGGAGTAGACGATGTGGTGGGTGTCTGCGTTGAGACGTGGCGGACCCTTGACGTCTTGGCTGGTGTAGGCAGTGGGGTCGTGGTCGTGGTGGATGATGGAGAACGCAGGTTGTTGAAACAGGATATCACGTACGATAAATCGTAGAACACACCGGTAAATAACGTACCCAGAACCACGACTAGACACAACACAGTACCGACTTGTGCTTTTCGAGTTCGTAACAGTAAGGGTAGACGTGTACTATCCATGGTACAAATCCTACACTGAAGGCGTGTGGTGATAGGCGTTAGAATTTATAGACGTTTCATGTCACGGCCGGACACCCAGGAATTAAACGAACGAGGCCATCCTTGCCATTTGACGAGATGATAGGGAATCCCACGTCGACGTTCCGTTTTCAAATTTTTTTCCACCGTGTAGTAATCTTTCGGTGTTTTCACTATGGGTTGCAATTCTGCCTCGTAAAACGTGCCTTGCAGTCTCTCGCCTTGTAGATCTTCCAGTTGATAGACGTGGGGTTGTCGAGGTTTATGGCGCACGATGACAAAGTGTTCGTCACTCCAGTTCGGTAAATACCCTTTCTCAAATTGTCCTTTCACTTTACTGATCCGCACTACATCTCCACGTTTGTAACGGGGTGCCGTCAGGGGTGAACTGTCTTCTGAGTACAGCGTAGCACGTACTTGATGTTCGTTCCGTTCTGTCACAGTACGGGGCGCTCGCTGGATACTGCGATGATAGGCGCGATTGTAGCCTTGAACCAGTTGAGGAAGTACATCCAGGTAGCGTCGAGTGTTTTGAGCCGTAAAATATTTGTACATGCGTCCTTTGAAGGTCCGATTAAAGCGTTCCACTACCGATGCTTTCGTCTCATTGTACGTGTGAAAAAAAAATACCTTCTTTTTCTTAAGAAAGGCTTGAAAGGATCGGTTGAGAAATTCTGTGCCTTCATCCGTTTGTAAATAAAGAGGTTTGCGCCCCGTCTTGAAAATCTGCTGAAACGCTGCTATGAGATTCTCTCCTGTTTTGGTACGAATGGAAAGGACCCAGGCATGCTTGGATAAAATATCGATACAGGTCAATATGTACCGATGTCCATCATTTTGAGGTGCAAATCGACTCATGTCCACTAAATCCGCCTGCCATTGCGCGTCTATCCCGCCCACGATCACCCGGTTACGACGAAAATGACGTCGGGCAGCTCGATGCAAACTGTACGTATCCTGGGTTTTTAACCAGTCTCGAACTTCACTTTGACTGATACCTTGGGCCGCTCGAGTCAATGCCCCCACACCACTATAGGCAGCTGCACTCGTCGGATTATAATACAAATCAGTTAATACTTTGTTAATAGACGTCTCCTTTTTTCCCGACCGCCGCCGCATCACGGACTTTCCCTTCGTTCGCCCCCGTCCGTGTCGATCTCTTCCCGGGGTGACACTAACCCTCTAGCCGCTGTGCATTCTTTACATATAGGCCTTTTTTCCCCGGCTGTAGTATCTGGTTTACAGAAACAAAATTCTGCCTCATGTAGTCTTTCATGCGGTTCAGCGAACGCGTCTTCTATAGCACGAACCCACGCTAATTGTTCAGGGGATCGATCGTCCGGTGACAATAACTGGTCGACAATAGGCATTATTTTCTTCAAGGCTTCCCACACAGAGGGAGTTAGGCTGATACTGCGCGTATCTTTGTAGCGGCCCACACGTATGCAGGTGGGTGGTAGGGTATAAACGTACATGGCATTATCCAGGTGAACGAGCTCTCCGTCCAATTCTCCGCTCAATACCCGTTTAAACTTATTCCACCCATCACGCTGTAGTGTCACCGGATTCCATAACATTTCAGCGGGCGTCCAGTAAATAGCTAGATCGTCTTTCGCCAGTTTGACTTTATCTGCATAAACGTATAACCGCACACTCGGTGTAAGAGGCAAGATGGCTCGTAGTGGTAGCGACATGCTTGCTCTCAATGTCCAACGGTAAATGATACACACTCTGTCTCTTCCCCTGGTATTTATAGGGCTTATTCTGTGAGAGGCGGGTCGTGTGCAGAGAATACTTTATCGACCACAGGAACTATTTTTTGCAAAGCCGTCCACAGATCAGGATCCAGCGTAAATCCGCCTCGTTTGAGAGAGATCAATCGGGCAAAATAAGGGCCGCGAAAAATGTATACATCGTGATCCAGGTAAATACTATCGCCATCCAAATCACCGAATAACACTCGTTTCAAGGTAGTCCAGCCATCGGAAGATAATGTGATACGCGCGGGTTCAAGCGTGCACCAGCATCGCGAATCATCATCAATGAGGTCGATGCGATCAGGGTATATTATTATGGTACAATCCCGGGTGAGCGTACGGGTAATGATGGATTGGGTTTCCGGGTAGAGTACATCGTCAACTTCGGTAATGATAGCTTTTAGCGCCGCCCATAATGCTGGCCAAAGTACAATACCGCTACCGCCACATTGTTCTAACCGCGGAAAAAATGAATCCTCTCTACACCGCCGCAGGTACACATCCACACCGACAGGCATAAAATCGACTTCGGGTTCTTGGCCTTGTAACACACGTGTCAATAGCGTCCACCCGGCAAGGCTTAAAGCTAATTTCACTTCGATCGGATGTTCCTCGATAAGGTGCAATTCATGCTCGTACACGATAAGAATTACTTTCGACGTCACTTGAAAGAACGCGAGCTCTTTGCCCGGCGATGCCATAATGAATAATGACAAAAAATACTAGCCCGACAAAAATTTATATAGATCGATTCTGGCTAATTTTTCATGGTTAAAATAAAAAATACCCTGGGAAATTAATTTAACACTGCCATTATTTTTTAGACGCTCCCCGAGTGGATAAATTAATAGTCTGGACTCATACGAGGATAAAAATAAATTTAGTGCATTGCTGGCCTAGAATTTCAAGTCTTAATAATTATCTGAACCATCCCTAGGGCTGTGAGAGAGTGAAACCCGATGCTTGCCAAGCCATAGTATATAGGTAATAGAGGCTCTACGTACGTGAAGGGTTTTTTTAAATGATAAAGTGTGTACCCCCTAGTACGCATGATACAGCTTATAAATTTAAGGCACCGTTAATTCACGGAATCAATGACTGAAATAGGTAGCCCACATCCTTTTCATAATGTTACCTTAATAAAACAATGGTATTCATACGACAAACACATTTAATAAATTATCAAACAGCATAAATTGGTAAATGCACTTTTTCCACTTATAACCCAGGGGCCGCAACTCCGTTGTCTCTGCCGCAACTCCGTTGTCTCTGCCGCAACTCCGTCGGCGCGAAATTTGACCCGCCAACTGCGTAGAAATGTGCGTTCTTCCCGTAAATGAAGGCACTGTTTTCTTGATTTGCTACAGTTCTCATGAACGAAACGAGCTGGAATTTTCAGGGTACTCGTATCGAGAGATAAGTGATAGACTTGCTCTATTTTTAATCCAGAAAATTAATTTATTTTTAATGGTCCGGGTTTTCTGTATTTTCGCACGCGAACATTACGTCTCGAAAACCCGCTAAAAAATTAAAAATCAGGGCATAGTCAAGGGCTAGACGGCTGAAATTTTTAATACGAGTCCCTGATTTATCTGAGATGAATTGGAACTAAAAATTCTACGGGGGCTCACCCATGATTGTAAAATGATACGCGTTTATAATTCATAAAGAAACACACGCCAATTTTTCATGGCCTGGAAATATGGAAAAAAATGGGACCGCTTTCGCTGCCGTCCGCGCATTGTCTATATATACTTCCCCCTCTGGAATCGGATTACCACAAAAAATTTTGACAATATACACAGAGAAGCCAAAATGAGAAGAAAAAGCTATGAGACGAAGAGGTTATTGCGGAGAAAGCAGAAGAAGATGAAGCAAGCCGTGGCAACAACATCGCCCGAGCCATCCCGGGGTGCTGTATTGGAAAATATACGTGGGGAGCAGATTTGTTTACAGCCACCGGCTTCAACAGCGCCCCGGGATGATCAACCACCCTCCACCCCTCATCAGTTGGAAAACGACACCATATATTTCAATGGACTCCCCTACCCTGTTCCGGCAACAGCGGCCCGGAAAGATGTGCCACCATCCCATTCCCTGGAGGACGACATGGCAGTGATGCGGGGATTTCACAACCCTTACGAATACTTCTCTGTGAGTGAGATGGGAAGTAGGCTACTCCCCAGAGATGACTACAGGGCAGTAGACAGGAAAACTGCCCTGGTGAATAAAAACACCATATCAAATAATAAACGTTCTTTTCAGAACGAAACAATTGCTTCGAAAGAGCAAGCTTCTAACTGCCACATAAATTTCAAAAGCATTACAGCCCCACCCTATATTTTTAATTTTTATTAGCAACACCAAAAAAAACAACAAACAACCCGGTCCGATATCAAAGAGTCCTTGTGAGGACTGATCTCTCTTATATATATACACAGAATTTTTTCTCTCTCCCCATTAATTAATATAATTAGTTGGGAGACAAGGGGAGGGGGAGGGGGGAGGGAGGAGGAGGGGGAGGGATTTTTTTTTTTTTTTTAAATTTAATAAAAAGGGAAAAAAAGATTCATGGAGGCAAAAAAAATCTTTTTCATTTTCTATGTTTTTTTAACAATTAAAAATTGAAATTAATGAAAAAAAAGGGTGTAAATTATCACCCTATAGACGTTTTGGAGCTAGCATAGCCAAAATTTTAAAATGGACCCACGGGGTCGAGTGAGGTGTCAAATTGAAGCTTAGGTGAAGGGGCATTTAATGGGCTGGGTGTGGGATTGAACTATCGGCATTCTGCGCATGCGCGGCGGTCGAAGGGTATGAAAATAGCCTTTTTGGAGCTAGGAGAGCCCCTAGTGGACCGATCGGGTCGAGTAAGGTATCAAAGTGAAGCATTTAACACAGAATGAACGTATTCACAAGGGTATTGAATTTAATACAATTATATCTGAGTATTGAATTTTTTTAATACAATTAACAGTCAAAAAACTCTGAATTTTTTAATACAATTATTCGCTCTCAAGATCAATAAATGTTTTTTCAACACTTGTTCTCAATAGTTCGTCAACAAGACTTGTTTGAATTCATCATTGAAAATAGTAGGTGCATTATGATACACTCCACCCGGCTATACTCGCTTGACACTGTTGTCACAGATTTTCTCGTGGCGATGTAAGTTGTAAGACTTTTTAAACACACGATGGCATTGGGCACAACTGAAAGACTGAGCGTACAGGCTCATATTGGTAATGAGCGAAAAATGACTCACGCCATTGTCATCGAACACATTGACTTTCATGGTAGCAGCATACCGTTCTGTGGATCGACGAACCATTTCAACCACAAATGTACCTCCCTCTTCGCATCGTAATCGATAAACAAAGATATTAATATCGAACAGTCTTTCCACGTCATCCAAATTCTTAAAGGGAACTCCACGGAAGTGCCGCTTATCCACGTCTTGCTGCTCTAAATACTCCTCCCAATAGCCATCGGCCACTGTGTCACAAGCCTGGGGGTCACACTCGTCCAGATGCACGGCCAAACACCGAAACAGACATTTCCGGTCTTTGTAGGCCCCCTTTTTTCCTGCTGTTAATGAATACAGACCTTTTCGACGAAGCAACCACGGAGGGAGTATTACAGGAGCACGGATAGGATGATGTGTCATTTTCAAAATGTCACTGACACGCTCGTCTTCAGGCAAGACTTCAACCAGAGGTGCTGATGCTCTCACACGCTCGTCTTCAGGCAAGACTTCAACCGGAGGTGCTGCTGGGTCCAAGGGGAAATCTTCTCCACGTCTCATGCTTTTCGTCTCATACAAGCGGATAGGTAAGCTGGCTGGATGACTGGCAGGGAAGCAGGCAGGCAGGAGGCAGGCAGGCAGGTCAGGTAAGGCAGATTGAATACACCCCTTTCCCTAAAAATCGACTCCTTTTATATCCACCGTCAACATTGGAAGGGATAATAAACATACATGTGTAGTGGGAAACTGATTGACATACATGTGTAGTGGGAAAGCTGGTCAGGTCAGGTAAGTCAGATTGAATACACCCCTTTCCCTAAAAATGGACTCCTTTTATAGCCAATTGACCTCATTTGCATATTTTCAGTAACAACAGGCCGCCATTTTGAAAATATGCAAATGAGGGCTGGGGTGAGGCAAGTGCAATTGTCCACCATTTTGAAACACACCACCCACAACACACACAAACAAGCCGCCATTTTGAAAATTAAGCCACCCTTGGGGAAAAACCCAAAGACCTCATTTGCATAATGTGGACAACTACAGGCCGCCATTTTGAAACACACCACCCCTAACACACACAAACAAGCCGCCATTTTGAAAATATGCAAATGAGGGCTGTGGATGGGGCAGGTGAAATTGTCCACCATTTTGAAACCCACCACCCATAACACACAACTACAAGCCGCGATTTATCTGAGATGAATTGGAACTAAAAATTCTACGAGCGGTGAGATGTATTGTAAAATGACACCCGTTTATAATTCAGAAAGAAGCACACTGGTAAGGCAGATTTGAATACACCCCTTTCCCTAAAAATCGACTCCTTTTATATCCACCGTCAACATTGGAAGGGATAATAAACAATAAAAATGGCGGCTTGTAGTTGTGTGTTATGGGTGGTGTGTTTCAAAATGGTGGACAACTTCACTTGTCTCACCCCTCATTTGCATATTTTCATAATGGCGGCTTGTAGTTGTGTGTTAGGGGTGGTGTGTTTCAAAATGGTGGACAATTGCACTTGTCTCACCCCAGCCCTCATTTGCATATTTTCAAAATGGCGGCTTGTTTTTGTGTGTTAGGGGTGGTGTGTTTCAAAATGGTGGACAATTGCACTTGTCTCACCCCTCATTTGCATTTTGGAAAAACCCAAAGACCTCATTTGCATATTTTCAGTGGACAACAGGCCGCCATTTTGAAACACACCACCCCTAACACACACAAACAAGCCGCCATTTTGAAAATATGCAAATGAGGGCTGGGGTGAGACAAGTGCAATTGTCCACCATTTTGAAACACACCACCCCTAACACACAACTACAAGCCGCCATTTTGAAAATATGACAATGAGGGGTGAGACAAGTGAAGTTGTCCACCATTTTGAAACACACCACCCATAACACACAACTACAAGCCGCCATTTTGAACCCACCCACTCACACCGGTGTCAATGAGTGCACTCATAGGCCACGCCCCCTCATCACCCATGCGCACCGCCCCATCCGCCCCATCCAGCCGCCATCCACCAATCAGAATCACGCTTACATACCACCAATTGTGACGTCATAGTTACATCCGGGTGGACGCTATATCCGATTGCGTTTTGTATACTACTCATACGATTTGATTTGTAGATTTTTGTCCAACACTTTCCATGCACCGAACCTGTAGAGATAGTTGTCAGGAATTGGTAGAGATCTTTGTAATTCTAATTTCCAAAAAGTACATTGAGCACACATATTTTCACATAAACTTGCTTATTTTTACCCCGTATATGTGAAATTTGACTGGAATTTGACAATATTTCGTTATAAAGTAGCCCCTTTCTATCAGGATTTCAATTCAAGACATTAAAGACCGGAAAATTTCATCACATTCTCAATACTGAATCGTCGATGGAGCGATCGGTGTCCCTGATTATGAAATAATCAGAGGACGCACGTTTGAAACAAGAGCGAAATATATTTCCTCGTACATTTAGGCGTACGCTGCGCTATATCATTCCGAGTATTACTCCGGTCTTCCTGGCAAAATAAGCTGAAATTGGTACATACCACTATTCGTAAACCCGTACTACTATTAGCTAGTGGAGATCGTTGTGCAGATGGTAGAGATCGTTTGCACTGGTAGAGATCTGTTTGGATACCTACCGTGCTGAAGGAAGATCCAAGAGCTTGGTCTTGTACACAGATACAGGGATGAGGACGAGGTAAAACACTTTTGTGGCATGGACGATGCTGTTGCATTCTTGCCTCTACAAGATGTACCAGGTGATATGAGATATTTGAGAGACAACATCCCTGATGGCCTAGATGCTCTGTTGTGCAGTATTTTGATTCCACATACATATCTGGTACGTTCAGATGGATCCAGCCTCCCCTAACAGCTGAACGAGTTGTACCGCCAGTTCAAGTTCTCCGGATAGCACCGTTGTTCCCCCCTCACCTTAGGAATGTCAACAACATCACACTAGCCGGGGAGGACAGGACCAACAACTTATGCGAAAGTTGGAACATTGGTTTTAAACAGCTTGGTCACAAGCATCCTTCTGTATGAACCTTGATAGAATCAATTAGGAAGGACCATATGCCATTGTTTCAAGTACTGCTACAGGATGCTGTAGGACATCATCAGAAAAACAAGCTACCGGCACTCCAGAAGAGACTTTACCAGATTTGCGCCGATTGGAGAGATGGCGGAAAGACAAATGTACAAACCCTTCCATCTTCGTCAATTCCTACGCTCACGCTATGAACTTGCCTTGGTCGGACGGGCTGCCATTATTGTTCAAACACATCCTGTATAGCCTCATAAATATGCATGACATATTATCCATTATCTTTCCCAGAAGTGCAAGATCGAAGTGGGAAAGTAGAAATTGGTTTGGACATAGATTTTATTGTATTATCAATAATTATGGATCATCGTGTTATCTACGATGATCCATTGTCATCGTTATGTATGATACATTGTATACATTTAATCGTATCATCAAGAGGTGCTCTAGCCATAAATGTTATATTTAACTTGATTTATGTATATATGTAAGTATATATGTTCTATTGTTATTGTGTGACTAAGTGCTATACAATAAAAGAAGACATTATGCAAACATGTGTCAAATTTTGTTGTTCAAGTTTGTTTTATTTATGAAAAAAATCTACTTTAAAAAAAATTTGGTGGGAAAAATGTTCAAGTTTTAGATTTGAAAAAAAATGTTCAAGTATGATAATATTTGGTTGGGCAAATGTCCAGATATTCAAATGTCCAGTGGGGCAAATATCTAGTGGGGCAAATGTCCGTGCTTGGGGCAAATGTCCTGGATTCCATCTTGGCCTACCAGCAGCTGGAGAGACCAAGTTCAGGCCATTCTCATGGCATCAGATTGTATCTCCTTCTGTCATATATACCTAGTTTACTGACGGTTTGGAGGTTACAGACTCTGACGTTGGGAGAATGAGTTCAGGCTAGCTGTGAAATTGTCAGACTATTGATCATATGGACAACTGGCCTGCAATACATCTAAAAAATGTTTGTCAAAGTGAAATTGCAGGGGGGTTTTTTCTCTAAAATGTGACTAACATTTGATCAAGAGCAAGGGCGACATTTCACAGTGCCGGTATAATTTACAGTATGGGAAGTGAGATTTCATAACGTACAACTCTTCAGACCATCTGAAATATACTACGGCCCGTACAGGCTGTTGTTTGTGATCAAGTTTCCACACTTACTTTTCCATAAACAACAGCATGTTCCCCATGTAAAATGACTTTTCCAGGAGCTGAGATGATCACTTCTTGCATTTTGAGCTTCCAGTGCTGGTCAACAAGTGATTTGACAGTGTCAGTTATGGGTATTCGGACCAATTATCTCAAACAAACATCACCACGAACGACACAGCACTATCTATGATATTCCAGCCTGACACCAGCTTGTGAAAACAAGACACACCTGTGGCATGATCAACCCACCACCGCGTTCTGTCCAATTAAACTGTTATCAACACATGCACGTGGGGACCTCACCGGAAACTGTCAAATTGAACACTGCGCATGAGCAAAAAAAAATGGCAGCGCCCATGATGCGATGAGTTGATGCTTAAATTTCTTTACTGTTTGATAATTGTTCACGAATTACGAAGATGTTGGCGCTTCGCAAGGCTGGTGCTGATGTAGCAAGGGCGTGGACTTGTTATTCTTGCACTGTTGTGAGATGTTATTCGTAAGTTTTTAAATTTGAAAGATGCGCCGCTCCAGCTGTGTCAGTTTTCAGCAACAACAACAAAATAGCCCAGTGTGACCTAGCCCGAAAACATCGGCTAAGGGGTCTATTTTTTTTTTTTTTTTTATTGTTGTTGCTGACCCCTTTAGCCCGAATCACATATACAGACCGAAAAGGAAAAAAATAAATAAGGCGTCCGTCGCTCGAGATCTTCAACTGCACACGGCGTGGGGAATTCAGACAAAGGCACGAAAAGCATTTTATCGAATAAATAATATGATTTGGCATCTCCAGAACTTTGATAATCAACTAATGACTCATTCTGTTAGACGAAATCTTCTTCCAAACTCGAATTTTGTCATCTAACTCGTCAAGTTCCTGCCATTTTCAGTCTCGTTGAGAGAACGAGATTTTCAACGCGATTGACCTTTCTGACCACGTGACTCGTCCATTTCACCATAGTCAGATCAGAAAGGTCACGATACTAGTGCGCGCGCGCGCGCGGCCAAGTCTCGTTGAGCTGTAATCTGAAGAAATGGCGGTAAACATCGAAATCGAGCGTTTATTGTGTTTTCTTCGTCGTCACTAATTTTCTGAGTCCCAAACAGTCAAAAGAGATGGTACATGGTGAAAGAAGCTCAGGTCGGTCAAACTATATCAAATTGGCATATTTTTTCTCTCCCGTTTCGTTATTTTCGTCAGCGAAAAGTTGCTCTTCGCGACACGAATTTTTTTCTCCAAAATTTAACCCACCCTCGATCTGGGCTGTGATAGGAATGCCACGCCCCCTTACCCTAAATTTACCTATCACAGCCAGAGTTTCTGGGTTAAGTGTGACCAATTTATAGGATTGAGAAGTTGAATTTTTTTTTGATCGTAACAAATAAATGAAGGTACTCACGTAAACAGGGAAGCCAGGAGAGCATGATCAGGTGGGGGAAATGTTGAAATTGGCCTGATTCCGGCGAAAAGGGATGATTCCGCCCAATTTGGGTGACCGCACTGCGGTGGTCTAATGGTTAGAGCGTCGACCTTGTAAGCGGTAGGTACTGGGTTCGATCCCAGGCCGGGTCATACCTAAGACTTGAAAAATGGAACTTGTTGCTCCCTCGCTTATGCTCAGCATTAAGAGGATAGAACAAACTGATTCGCTCGGTGTCAGTATAATGTGACTGAGTGGGGTGTCATGTCTGCCTACGGCATGATATTTCAGTGGGACAGCACTATAAAATGGCAGCATTAGATCTGCTCTGTTACAAGTAGGTTCCCCTGCCTCTCCCCCTCCCCTCCCTTCCCTTCCCCGTCGTGATATAGCTGAAAAAATGTTGAAAGCGACGTTAAACCCTATTCACTCACTCACTCACTCCCCAATTTGGGTGAATGACGTCATGAATCCTCACCCCAATTAGGCTGAATTAATCGTAACCCAAAGTGTTTCCTCCCATTCATCCAAAGACAACGACTTTGAAAGATGATAATGTTCAGCGCATTTGTCCAGGACCTCCTCTCTAGAAAACTGTAAAATTCATATTTCTATCCTGTCAGCGAAGTTTGTGGGAAGGTGGAGTATGTTGTCAATAACAAAAATAAGCACAAGACATGCAGATTACTTACCATTTTATAGTAGTTTTTCAAAGTCAAACTGTTCTCCAAAATGACAGCGATACCTCCTGTCTTTGTTTGCCTCGTTTT
This sequence comes from Hanleya hanleyi, assembly GCA_036873755.1. NCBI lineage: Eukaryota > Metazoa > Mollusca > Polyplacophora > Lepidopleurida > Hanleyidae > Hanleya > Hanleya hanleyi. The sequence goes on along the minus strand of JAVTVY010018802.1, from coordinate 68,159 downwards.
GGAACTGCCAGGTGAAATAAATCGATAGTTCATAAAATATGATTAATACGCGAGAGGGCAAGATTGAGAGAATAAAATTCAATTCCATTACCAAATGAGCTCTCCACAGGATTACTTTCCCTTATGCTGCTTACCGAATATGATATTTAAAAACATAATTGATCAATTAGTTGAGCCTCGTGGCCTCGACTTCGACCAGAACATGGCGGTAACAACAACAGCAACAGGTATGAACGTGAGCGAAATATGTTTTTCCAGGCCTCGCTGTTTGAAAAATGATGGAGAGCTAAAACAGTCCTCCTAAATTTTCCAAGGAGGGTGATTTGCTCCCCTAGAATTTAACCTCTTCAAATCACTTGTATACTGTATGTGAGTGAATGTGTAATGATATGTAGTATATACTAGTAATACCAATTTCATTACACATTATAAAAAATAAATAAATTCAAATTTAAATGTTTGTGGAGCATAGCTCCAGAGTTGCATTTCTATATTGAATAGAAAATGGAAAATTTACAATTTAGTAGCATGCATCCAGCTTTGCTATAAAAAAAAAATTATTCACAAGTTGTATCAGTGACATTTTATCATAAAGTATTTTTATACTTTAAGTATAAAAATACTTTATGATAAAACAATATTTCTGTTGAAGTTGGTAAAGAAATAAGCTGTTCACAAATATATTTATACAGATTTGGACAATAGATAGCCTACTAAATGCTCAAAATGAAGAGAAAGTGTGTCAAAATATTGTTAGTTGAGTACAAGTCTGTCCTTTAGTTGATTGGAACTCTTTTGTGAAAAAGGTAGAAAAGTAACGTAACTTCACAAGTGTTTTTTCATCCATGAAAAACGGGAAAGATGGCAGGAATTTACTTTGTTCATTAAAGTATACTTTGATTAAAGAAATGTAGGGAAAGACTGGGAAACTATTCTTGGCAAGTCATGAGGTGAGGCAGGCATTATATCAAAAGCTTTTCTTAATGCAGCCTACCAACAGTGCTTCATCGTATTACAACAACAACAACACAGACTGACGATCCTAGGTGCGCGAAAATGATGCTCCTCGAAAGAAAATTAGGAGCGTGATGGAGCGCGAGCGCGATTGCGCTCCTTAAACGGCCAGGCCTGTTTTTCTATCGAAAACTTATAAACGGGAAAGTAGTATCAACCAGATTTATCATTTTTTGCAAGACAACATATTTCACTTTCCTGCACAATTCATAAGTAAATGTACGTCATAAATTTTATGGTATCGGAGAAAGCATGTCCCCTATTTTAGCTCCAAAAGTGGTCAGCTCATAATTTGAGATATTTATCATTGTAAAAAAATGATCACTTTGGGTTACGATTAATTCAGCCTAATTGGGGTGAGGATTCATGACGTCATTCTCCCAAATTGGGCAGAATCATCCCATTTTGCCAGAATCAGGCCAATTTCAACATTTCCCGCATCTGATGATAACATTTACCATTCAAGTGCAGTACAACAAGCCAAATGATCACAACTGGTAAAAGAAGTTCCACATTCACAGAGCTTAAAACGTGAAATCGCCATCAAAAGTGCAAAGCGGAAGTTACGTGTTCAAAGAGAACTTCAAAGCAAGAGAAATAACTCTCATACCTGTTCAGGTGGGTCGGGTAGCTGACTTAAGAAAATTATGTTCTGTGTGTTGACTCAGCCTACTGTGTAACACAGGCGAGTCCCACCCGTCGAGCGCCTCACTGTTTTCTTTCTCGGGAAAGTGGAAGAGCGGGTCTATAAAATGTTTCAAGGATTACAGACGTTTTACAGGGTTTTAGAAAGAAAGATTTGTACAGTTGTTCATCCTATTAATATCAGTCCTTATGATATTGCTTACTTCGGCGCGCTCGAAAGCCCTTTGACGAAAAATATGATTGCGTTTCAGTTCAAGGCTAATGGTTCCAGATTTTTCAACTCGTTCCATTCATTTGTGTTGTTTGGGGACCTCGTGGATGATGTGTCTTCAGTCAAAACATGTCAAACAGGTTTTGTCAAAGGTCAAATCATTGGTCATCGGATCGCTGACGTAACATTTCCTGATTGCAATTTATCAGGCTGCGCAGCAATCGGCGCCCAGACACAGTCTTCACAATCCTGCCAATTAGCGACCAATTTTACTGCATTTTTTAGTCTTCGTTAAAAACTAGATTAACCCAGGACTAGACTAGACTTTCATGGAATAAAGAAGAACCTGTCAGGATTATTTCTGTATCATTTTGTCATTGTTTTCGACCGAACTTTTCAAGTGTGCATGCCTACTGTCTGTCCCAGATATCCGAGACGTCACGTCTGATTTATCGAAAACTAAAGATGGTTATAATCTGAAACTTAGTCGTGTGGTCAAACATGAATTGACCAATTTTTTTCCAAGTATGGTCTCCTGGCAACAAGTAAAAGTGGTCATCATAAAGATTGTTTTTTTACGTGTGAAATGTCTGGGTGGAAATCAGCACCATAATTTGTCTTTTTGTGGGTCAGTCCAATGCTGGTGAAACGTAAGGGGTGATTGGAAGTTACGCCCTCTGTTGTCAGTGGAGACCACTTGACATTCCAAGAGAAGAAACTCTCCTATACATTAATAAAAGCAACGATGATGGTCGGAGCCATTTAAATAAATAATTTGATATAAAAATTCTGATAATATATTCATGAATTATTTGTTTATTTGGATTACCTCCCTTGATGTGTACCGGACATCTTACATCCCGCCGTTGCTTTGGACTCATCAAAGCAACATGGCGCACGTCGCTAGATTAACCCGTGAAGTGTCTATGTCAAAAACAATTTCTCCTCCTGATCACTTTTACTTGTTGTTTGTAGAAAAATTGGTCAATTCATGTTTGACCACACAAGTAAGTTTCAGATTATAACCATCTTTATTTTTTGATAAATCAGACGAGACGTCTCGGATATATTATCTGGGACAGACAGTAGTAGAAGTGCACAGGTGGCTATTTGCCGATCTGTGTAACCAATTAGCGTGGGTTTTCGTTATTTTGACAAATTTTTTCCCATTACTGGTGACAATTTTGTTGTATAAATAAAGCTGGGTTCTTATGAATATCCTTGCACCGATAAAACATTATATTCTATATATTCTAACTAATAAGTCTCGTTATTTCACACAAATGATGCACCCACCAAGAAAAAATCCACCATTATAAAGTTTGTGGAGCAGTCGTTATCTACTGCTAACATTGATTTCCTATGCAACATTTGCCAGTGAACCACATTGTGGAAAATGTTTACGGTAAGGAAACTGAATTTCGCCAATTCTGAAAATAGTCAGAAAATCAACTCATCGGAAAATACTATGTTTAGCAAATATCTTAGTTGCTTCACGGAAATCCAAGCATTTGAAGTGGTTGATAGCTTTTTCAATGGTGTAAATACGGTAAAGGATGTCGTCTGCTTCATTTACTCACCAAGTTAACCACCAAAGCAGGAATTAGATAGATCAGAATAAAGACAATACTGGTTTCCTCAATAGTAAATACATTACATGTACATGCATGTCACGAGGAACATAAACTTAAGACGGCTGAGATCGGCTTTAAATAAGTTATTACCATGTGATAACAATATAACTTCACTGGTCTAGGGAAGAGAACTCCCATCACACTGTGCATGATAGTACCCTGTTATAGTATTATTATCTAATCAAAGACTTATAGTGCTACGGCACTTCTGTTATTATTGTCATGTTGTTTTTTTTAAAATTATTTTTGTGCACTTCCTTGTCAAAGGCGTTTGGTACAAATAAAATTGAATTGAATTCTCGTATTACATTTCATTTCATTCTGTTGGATATTTTTCTATGCAGGAGGAATATAAGCTTCCAACCCACGCTATTACAACCCACACGCTAATTGGTCACACTAGGCTAGGGTAATCTATGTTTGTGTCTCAAATCTCAACCTGCTATCACTTTAGTGCCAATATTCCTCCATTTGGAGATCTCCTGCAAAGAAATTATCTCCCCTGATCGTCTCGTCGATCGTCCGCTAGGTGGCGTGCTCTCCGCGCATGCCCTTCCTCTTTTTCCTTTGCAGTCTTGGTAGCAAGACGTGTTTTGAAAGAGCTCCTGTAAACAGTAACTTTTGGGTTGTTATAGACGCACCCTAGGGTTATTTTTTTTCTCCCGTCAGTTCATTACGAACTAACGTAGTCACCCAACTATAAAGAATAATAAAGAAACGAATCATGTCGTCAGTTTTAACCAGTTAAAGACTTGCATTTCTTTGTTTCAAGTGCAGGGCACAGGTGTGTTACAGTCAAGTGACATGCCGTGAATGTGCAGACTGGGACGACGTGACCTGGCATAGCTATCCTATGGTCGACGCAGTCAACTCCGGAGAGCGGCCACTGACCTGGCAAGATGTCCAGCTGAGAAGCAAGCTACTCAGGCCCTCTTCAACGACTTGGCTGTAAACGAAGTGTTTGTGTCCCAAATCTTCACCTGTTATCACTTTAATGCCAATATCCTCCATTTGGAGATCTTCTGCAAACAAAATTATCTCCCTTGATCGCTGCGTCGATCGTCCGCCAGGTGGCGTGCACTCCGCGCATGTCCATCACTCTTTTTCCTTGCAGTCTTGGTGACAAGACCTGTTTTGAGAGAGCTCCTGTAAACAGTAACTTTTGGATTGTTATAGACGCACTCTAGGGTTATTTTTCTCTCCCGTAGTTCATTATGAACCAACGTAGTCGCCCAGCTATATAGATTTATAGGAACGAAGAATGTCGTCAGTTTTAATCAGTAAAGACTTGCATTTTTCTTTGTTTTCAAAGGTGTGTTTACAGTCACCTATGGCGACGCAGTCAACTCTGGAGAGCGGCCATTGACCTGGCAAGATGTCCAGCTGAGAAGCTACGCAGGCCCTCTTCAACGACTTGGCTGTAAACGAAGTTCCTACCAGCAACTTATCGTTGAAAACGATACTGTTGCCAGTGGAATTTTCACAACAGACCCGTGAAACAGTACAGATCACGGACACAGGATCACAGCTCCACGGCGAAACGCAGTACCCTGGAGCTACATTTTAAGATGGTGAACAAGTTACAGACCCAAGACGGCCTAGTTCAAGTTCACCGGAGAAGATGAGTTACGGACTCTATACCGGAGCCGTTACAACTACGGATCTGGGCAGACCTCGGATTACAGTTCCCGTTCATCCAAGTCTCCGCAACTCAAGAAAGTCAAGTCTGCCAGCCGGGACCTGGTGGAGAACCGGGACCCGGGACAGAGCCGTACCCTGGACCTCCAAGGACCTCGACACCTTAGAGCACCGGGACTCCGACTGCAGAGCACCTCGGACCCGACCATCGGAGAGAGAGGTTACTTCCAGAGGCGGTACTATGGCCCGGAGCCGTACCTCGGGACAGAGAACGACACGGACCTATGAAGTTCGGACTTATCCAGTACGCCGAGAGTCTACGTCTCACCGGGAGTCCACACCTACAGACCACGGACTTTAGATCAGCATACGGGACCATGGCTCTGAGAGATCAGCCCAATGCAGAACTCCGAGACCCCGTCAAGCCAAGAGCCTACAGAGACTAACGGGATACCGAGAGAATAGGCAAAGTGCAGACCAGTCAAGCCCAAGCCACGGCGATACGGTTTACTTCTACTGCACCGGCTAGAGTGCTGACACGGACTCTACTAGACAGCCCTGTCACAGTCACGGATCAAAGCGAGTCCTCGGATACCAACTCCCGTTCATCCAAGTCCCCAAGAACCGCCGTACCCCGGAGACACAGATGGACACGGCGAAGAAAGCAGTCCGACAATCAAGATCACGGACTCCACCACTACAGCGAGACCCCGGCTCAAGCACAGCTCACCGGGTCCACGGCACGGAGTCACGGCCCTATACGGGACGCCGGGAGTCGGACAAGCCAAAGGCCTACAGGGACCGGAGCCGTAGCACGGAAAGGGAGACCTCACGGACCTATCCAGACCGCCGTAACTCCGATACCGGAGCACTGCGGGACGAAGCTACAGCCCAGAACCGTACCACGGCCTGCAGCCGTACCACGGAACGGGATACTTCACGGACCTATCCAGCGCGCCGTGAATCTACATCTGAGAGGTCACGGACTCAAGCAGAACGGACTTATACAGATCACCGAGACTCCACATCCAAGAAGTCACGGACTTATGAGGAACGGACTCAGCCAGAACTCCGTGAGCCGGCCTCCACTCAAGTTTGGACCCGTACAACGGAACCACACCTCGGTACTACGGCAAGCAGATCTCGTAAACGAAGTCGCACACCGTTACAACGCCGAGATTCCTATCCTGTACGTCATCATCGGGAGAGGGACCATCCCAGACGTCGGACCCCTTCACCTAGTCCACCTAACCGGAGTCGGTACCATAGGTACCATACCCCGGAGCGACCTTACACCAGACAAGGAAGAAGCCATTCACCGGTTTCCCGTCAACAAGCACGGGATAAACCGGAGCATCGGGATAAACGCACCAGAGGTGAAAAGGAATCCGTGGATCACCATTCCACTGCACCGAGATTGGTCAAGAAGCACAGTCATCTCCCGACTATACAGCCCCTTACCATGGTAGAGGTCCCTTCACCGGAGACCCATGAGATGACACGACCCCATTCTGCTAGCGACGCAGACTCAGGTTCAGACTACGAGGATTGCGCACGACGTTCCACTCACTCGCCATCCTCGTCTCATACAGAGTCACCTCCCTCCCATCAGTCGGAGGTAGAAGACAAGAACAAGGACGGACTACCGTTTTAAGCCAGGATAGCGGCGGTTCACACGCTGGTTCCAGAGATGACCAGATCGGTGGTCGGCGATGACAAGCAGCCAGCTGACCCCGTCCGGAAACGGAGAAAACTTACAGCGGCAAGCCTGGACAAAAGGCAGTCATCTCCAGGCTTCACAGCCCCTTACCAGGGTAGAGTCCCTTCATCGGAGACCCGTGAGATGACACGACCTTTCACTTCCTCGGCATCCTCATCTCATACAGATTCACCTCCTACGTCAGACGGAGGTAGAAGAATAAGACATGCTACCCTTCAAAGTCAGGATAGCGGCGGTACACACGTTGACTCCAGAGATGCCCAGACCGGTGGTCGGCGATGACAAGCAGCCCGATGACCTCGCCGGGAACGAAGAAAACTTACTACGACACCTCTTTACGGTTTTAACAAACCTTCTGAGGAGGAAGCTGCGCCAACCTGCGCACCATCTCCAGCATCAGTCAACCTATACGACGCACTGGATCGACAATTGGAGACTTCGTCATCTCTCCAGGAGCCCGGTCCTTACAAGGCTTACACTCTTCACGGAGACAATCCACCGTTCAGGGCCCGAAGTCTGAACCGGATCTTGACAGACTGTTGAACTTCACGAGGACACCAGCGGGGGTACTTCAACAGAGACAAGCCTGTGCTGTGGAAGATATGATGCTGACACAACACAGAATTACATCATACTCTGATTGGTTCCTGACGGCTATTTTCAAAGGTGATTCAGGATCCAGACGTGAAGCATAAGCGGGATCATTGACCTTTTTCACGGGCCAAGATGGAATTCTTCGGCGCCTTATCGACTCTTACAGAGGAGATCGCCACGGAGGGTCTTTCCGGTCAGAACTCGGACAACCCAAGCAAGATGCTCAGAGTGGTGTTCACCCTTACAAGAAAGGACAGTTCCAAGGTAAAGAGGGAATCTTCCGACCGGGACAGAGGTCAACCTCGTCAGTCAGAATTGATGGTTCTCAAGCTTCACCTTCAAACCACTAGTCATCCTTTCATCCTTCCCAAGCTTCGAGTCTTCACTCACCTGATTGTAGAACGGTCGACCCTGATGATATAGAAGATCAGCGTCGAAGAAGTCAGTCCTTACGTGACGTCTACTCCAGATCCCGACACTTCATCTGACGATCATCCTCAGTCTTCTAAGAGCCGGATCCTACTCCTCATCGGATAATCTAGGACTCCACCTACACCCGACATCATGATCAGGGGAATCTATTTCGGGAGAAACGGCTAGTCGGTTTTGACTTAACACGTTTTTCTTTGGAATGAGACACCCAGTCTACAGTGGGCAAGCCTAGGTTCACATTGAGGTCCCTTCCAAGGCCAAGTCAACACGGACCCGGACACTGGAATAGGACACGAGGATAGTCATCTCTAATCCGGAATGCGAGCTAGGACTCCAGAACAGAACCTCGGACTCCAGCATTCATCGGGATGACAGTAGAGACCGGACCAGACGACGGAGCCGGACACTTACTGAGCATATTCGACTCCACAGGAGTTGGACTCCGACTCCCGAGTCATTTTTCGACGTTTCGAGAGGCCTTTTTCGAGTTTCGCCTCGATGATCATGGCGGTCCAGGGATATTTCCTGGGACCCCACGGATTATGTAGTACGGCTATATTCAAGCGACAGGCAGGTTTCCGGCATTGGAACCTGCACCGAGAACCAGACCATCAACACCATGACCCAGAGGTCCGTGGGATGGAACTACAGTCTACTACTCACCCGGGACCTAGCACAGTTTGGCTAGCTCCAGGTACTCCTCATTACAGTTTCTCAACTACAACTGATCCTGAGCGCAAGAACAAGCAATATAAGGATGCTCGTCCCGGAACATCTTCACCCCCTTCCAGAGTGGCGATGCCTGAGGCAGTTTCAACCAAGCACATAGAAGTTCACATTCACCGATGCGGAATTCATAGCTTAGAGGGGTCCATTAGTCCGGCAACAGATAGCCGACACATCACATGGATACCACGATAGACAAGCAGCGCATCATCTTCCTTAGGGATATCTACGCTAGAAGGCGGTCCCCCTTGGAGGTTGCGGTTGTACAACACATCAGCATTGATTACGAACGTTCAGTACGGTCGTCAGTTACGTCAAGTTTGGGGGGGAGCAAGATTCCAGTCACCATCCTCTAGAAACATCGACACTGGTCCTAGCAGCATGGTATCAGCAATACCATGTCACAACACCATGTGTTTCACATCACTTCAGGGTTCCCGCCGACAGCTTCCTCCAGGTCCTACAGGGTACTACAACCGGAAGTTCACTTTTCCACGGAGGCACCGGGACCCGCAACGGCCGAACCCCCACGTCTGCTACGGTCCAGATTTTCCTTGCAGACCAGGGTTTTTTCTCCAGGACCAATTGTACAGACAATGACAGCAGCAAGCGACTATTTACTGTACAGTCGCATCAAGCCCGGAGAATGTACTATAGTAGAGGACCTGTGACCAACACTGTTTCTGTTCCAGCAACAGCTGGGTTTTTCCTTCTGCATTAGGGCAGAGAATCTCAGTCAAGCAGTACACAGGGGTATCACTCAGCATCATCCAGAGCTGTCAAGTTCACCCACGGAACCGACTACGTTCCAGCATGTCGGCTTTCCAGGGTCTTCACCTCACAGTCTCGCCGAACACATCAGTTACCACCCAAGGTAACCTGGATGTGGTACTAGGGCATTCTTGCGCCTGCCATTCAACCAGTTCTACCAACTACAGTCAAGATCCTGTCCTGCAAGACAGATCCATGACAGTCTTCACTACGCAATCAGAGCATTGCGCAGTAGAACCTAGTTCCTTGACAGGGATGACAGACTGGTCAACCAGATCCTTTCATCCCATCCCGGATTTCGTCATTTAGAACGATTCCACACGTCGGGGACCATACATCCAAAGACTGTACCAGATTCCAGCGCTAACAGGTTTCGTGTACCTGCTGGAGGAGAAGAGGTTTTTTATATCCAGTCAGAGGTAAAAAACCAGTCAGAGGCCTAGAGCACTCTTTATAGAACCGACAAGAGGTTCCAGCTGTCTTCCTCTCTCATCACTTCTAACAGACCCATCAGCGGACATCACTAGTCCATGATCACCGTCTGGGTTGAAGAAGACTGCCGACTGGGTTAACCAACTCGCCATCAACGCTCCTTCTCCTTTATGGAGACATCGTCTCACAAGATGAGCCAGTGTGACGTCCGGGCCACTTTGGGGAAAACTTATCGTTTAACGATACTGTTGACACCTGCGCTTGGACGATCAATTCAACTCATACTGATTGCTATCTTCAGACATGCCTGTACAGACAGATAGGATGACTACACTGGACCTATAGCTACAACCTAGGGTATAGTCTACCACTCCTATCAAAAAAAGGGGGGGCACCGATCAAGCAAGCAAGATCCCGACAATTCGGTAAGTATAGAAGACATACCATGCCAGAGACAAAGGGACTTCAAGACATCACGATGGCATCTGATTATCTAGCTAAGTATGCGAGCAAACGATGGAACAGAGTCCACCTCTCGCCGCATTACTTGTAATACCTTGAGCTCCCTACGCTTCTATACGACACGGGAATTATCAGGATATTATTAAGCATATTAGATTTACAAAATCAGAACAAGGCGTGCTCCGCTTAATCCAAAAGCAAGTCACAAGGCCGGCTACCCAACCTCCTCTGTTGGGAGTCTGGCATTAAAGTGATAACAGGTGAAGATTTGGGACACAAACATTAAACATTTATAAATAATGTTGGTGTTTGTTACCAAATCAAACCTGTTATCAACGTTGATTTGCCCAACCCATCCTCCCCTCTTTGCTCGGCCTTGACTCAAAACAGGTCTTGCTCAACATGGGAAAAAGAGTGATGGACATGCGCGGAGTGCACGCCACCTGGCGGACGATCGACGCAGCGATCAAGGGAGATAATTTTGTTTGCAGAAGATCTCCAAATGGAGGATATTGGCATTAAAGTGATAACAGGTTTGATTTGGTAACAAACACCAACATTATTTATAAATGTTTAATTTTCCTACCAGCGCCAGTGGAATCTTCACAACAGTCCCGTGAAACAGAACAGACCCTTCACGGATACAAGATACACGGCTCCACGGTCCAGTTCAAGTTCGCCAGCAAGACGGCAAGAAAACAGGTCTTTGAGAGGGACACGTCTACTAGCCGGGAACCGGCGAAGAGCAGTACCCTGGAGCTACATTTCAAGACGATGAACAAGTTACAGACTCAAGACACGGTCTAGTTCAAGTTCATCGGAGAAGATGCTGTCACGGACTCTATACCGGAGCCGTTACAACCACGGATCTGGGCAGACCTCGGATAACAGTTCCCGTTCATCCAAGTCTCCGCAACTCAAGAAAGACAAGTCTTCTAGCCGGGACCTGGTGAAGAGCCGGGACCCGGCAAAGAGCCGTACCCTGGAGCTACAGGCTGGAACGGTGGACAAGTCTACAGTCCGGAGCACAGACCGGGACTACCAAGGGAAGTCTAAGAGACGGATTCGATCGCCGGAACGGGACCTCGACACCCCAGACAGGGAACGACACGGACCTATGAAGAACGGACTTATCCAGTACGCCGAGAGTCTACGTCTCACCGGGAGTCCACATCTAAGAGGTCACGGACTTTAGATCAGCATACGGGACCATGGCTCTGAGAAATCACGGCCCAATGCAGAACTCCGAGACCCCGTCAAGCCAAGAGCCTACAGGGACTACCGGGGTACCGTGAGAATTCAAGACTATACAGATCGACGGTACTCTGATACCGATGCACGATACTCCGATACCGATGCACGGACCCGGCTACTGGTGAACCTTCTGGGCCATAACATGGACAGATCCAGAGTTCGAAGTCGTACCCCGGCGCAAGCAAATCACGGACCTATTGGGAACGGACTTATCCAGAGCACCGTGGAACCGCACATAGAAGTCACGGACTTACACAGTACGGATTACTTAGGACGGGCTTAGCCAGAATGCTACACCACGGTTCGGGAGACAGCTCGGAACCGTACTACAGCATGAAGATCCCGGGAACACAGCCGTTCATCACAACGATACCGGGATTTCAGTTTTATTCGTCTACGCCAGATTTTCGGTGGTACAGCGGTGGATTCAAGCCGCATTCCCGAAGGCCGAAACTTTCTCTGAAGATTAAAGTCAAGTCAAGTTTGGCTTCATGGGAGAAGTCAGGGAGAGTCCTCGGATAACAGCTCCCGTTCATCCAAGTCTCCACGACCCAAGGAAGAAAGTCTTCTGACAGGGGCCCGTCCAAGAGCCGTACCCCGGAGGCACAGACTGGCACGGCGAAGAAGGCAGTCCGGAAGCCAAGACCACGGACTCCATCGCCAGAGCGGGACCCCGGCACCAGCACAGTATGGCCTTATACAGCTCGCCGAGACCACAGCTCCGAGAAGTCACGGCCGTATGCGGAACACCGAGAGTCTGACAAGCCACGGTCCTACTTGGAGCACCGGGATTCCGAGAAGTCACGGCCCTATTCAGAGCGCCGGGACTTCAACACCAGAGCACCTCGGGACGGAGCTACAGTTCAGAGCCGTACCCAGGAGCGGGAGACGACACGGACCTATCCAGTACGCCGAGAGTCTACATCTGAGAGGTCACGGACTCGTGGAGAACGGACTTATCCAGATTACCGGGAGTCCACATCTAAGAAGACACGGACCTATGAGGAACGGACTCATCCAGAGCGCCGTGAGCCGGCCTCTGATACAACTCGGACCCGTACAACGGAACCGCAACCCGATACAACGGCAAGCAGATCTCGTAGACGGAGTCGTACACCGTTACAATGCCGAGATTTCTATCCTGAACGCCGTCATCGGGAGAGAGACCGTCCTAGACGTCGGAGCCCTTCACCTAGTCCAAACTACCGGAGTTATTACCATAGAGACCGTACTCCAGAGCGACCTTACACCCGACGAGATAGAAGCCGTTCCCCGGGTTCCCGTCAACACGCACGGCACACGGACGGCGAGGAACGGACATCTATCGACCATCACCGTAGTCCGGAGCATCGGGATAAACGGAAGCCCAGAGATGAACAGGGACCCGTGGATCGCCTTTCCGGATCTGGATCCAAAGACCAGGCTTCTACTTCTGGAGTACCTGCTAAGGCAAGCCTGGTCAAGAAATACAGTCATCTTCCGGCAACACAGCTCCCTACCGTGGCAGTGGTTCCTTCGCCGGACCGACCTTACAAGACCTTCGTCCTGTATGGCGATCATTTACCTTTCAAGTCTCCGAAGTTGGACCGGGTTTTAGACGCACTTCTGGGATGTACCAAGGCACCGACAGTTGGACTTCAAGCAAGACAAGTTTGTGTGGTACAGAACATGATGGTAACCCAACATAGTGTTACTTCATATACCGATTGACGTCAGGGTTTGGACTCCGTCAACACAGAGCTACCTCAACAACTACTGGCGTCAAGTTACCCACTCGACAGAGCTATTTCCGACTGCCATGGCCATCGTCAATGATGACAAAGACATCACGGATGATCGGGGCACTGACACAACGCCTTTCCGGTAAAGACAAGGTAAAGGCAAATTCTAACAGAGGAGGTCGCCACGGACGGTTTTCCTGTCAGAACTCGGGCAACCCAAGCTAGATGCTCAGAGTAGTGTTCGCCCTTACAAGAAAGGACAGTTCCAAGGTAAAGAGGGAATCTTCCGACCGGGGCAGGGGCAACCTCGTTAGTCGGAATTGATGGTTCTCAGCCTCACCTTCAAACCACTAGTCATCCTTTCATCCTTCCCAAGCTTCGAGTCTTTACTCACCTGATTGTAGACGGCCGACCCTGATGATATAGAAGATCAGCGTCACTCTGTGTCAAGTTTTCGTCGAAGAAGTCAGTCCTTACGTGAGGTCTACTCCAAGTCCCGACACTTCATCTGACGATCATCCTCAGTCTTCTAGAGCCGGATCCTACTCTTCATCGGATAATCTCGGACTCCATCTACACCCGAGATCGTGATCAAGGGAATCTAATCTCGGAGAAAACGGTTAGTCGGGCTCGACTTAACCCGTTTCTTTGGGAGCGAGACATCCAGTCTACAGTGGGCAAGCCTAGTTTCAGACTGAGGTTCCTTCCAAGTCCAAGTCAACACGGACCCGGACACTGGAATAGGACACGGGGATCAAGTCATCTCTAATCCGGAATGCAAATTCGGACTCCGGAACAGACTTGGGACTCCAGCATCTAGCAGGATGACAGTAGAGACCGGACCAGGCGACGGAGCCGGACACCTACTGAGTATATTCGACAGGAGTTGGACTCCGACTCCCGGTTGCATTTACTTTCGGCGTTCCAGAGGGCGTTTTTCGAGTTTCTCCTCGATGATCACGACGGTCCAGGGATGTTTCCAGGGACCCCACGGATTATGTAGAATGGCTACATTCAAGCGTCAAGCAGTTTTCCGGCATATGGAACCTGCACCTGGAACCAGACCATCAACGCCATTACCCAGAGGTCCGTTGGATGGAAGTACAGTGTACTACTCACCCGGGAGCTAGCACAGTTTTGGCTAGCTCCAGGTACTCCTCATTACAGTTTCTCAACTACAACTGTACCTGAGGGCAAGAACAAGCAATCTAAGGATGCTCGTCCCGGAACATCTTCACCCCCTTCCAGTGTGGCGATGCCGGATCCAGTTTCAACCGAGCACAGAGAAGTTCACATTCACCGATGCGGACTTCACAGCTTGGAGGGGTCCATTAGTCCAGCAACAGATAGTCGGCACATGGATACCACGACAGACAAGCAACGCATCATCTTCCTTAGGGATATCTGCGCTAAGAGGGCAATCCCCCCTTGGAGGTTGCGGTTGCGGTTGCACAACACATTAGCATTGATTACGAACGTTTCAGTACGGTCGTCAGCTGCGTCAAGTTTGGGGGGGAGCAAGATCCCAGTCACTGTTTCTAGAAACATCAGCACTGGTCCTAGGAGCACAGTATCAGCAGTACCATGTCACAACACCATGTGTTTCACATCACTTCAGGGTTACCGCTGACAGCTTCCTCCAAGTCCTACAGGGTACTACAACCGGAAGATCACTTTTTCTACGGAGGCACCGGGACCCGCAACGGCCGAACCCCCACGTCTGCTAACGATCCAGAATTCCTTTGCAGACCAGGGTTTTTTCTCCAGGACCAATTGTACAGACAATGACAGCAGCAAGCTACTATTTACTGTACAGTCGCATCAAGCCCGGAGAATGTACTATAGTAGAGGACCTGTGGCCAACACTGTTTCTGTTCCAGCAACAGCTGTTTTTCCTCCTGCATCTGTATCAGGACAGGGAATCTCAGCCAAGCAGTACACAGGGGTATCACTCAGCATCATCCAGGGTTGTCAAGTTGACCTCCGGAATCGACAAGATTCCAGTATTTCGGCTTTCCATGGTCTTCGCCTTACAGTCTCGCCGAACACGCCAACTATCACCCAAGGGGACCTAGATGTGGTACTAGGGCATTCTTGCGCCCACCACTCGAGCCAGTACAGTCAACTGTAGTCTAGGCCCTGTCCTACAAGACAGCTCCCTGACAGCCTTCACTCCACAATCAGAGCTTTACGCAGTGGAACTCAGTTCCCTGACATGGATGACAGACTGGTCAACCAGATCTTTTCATCCGATCCCGGATTTCGTCATCAAGAACGATTCCACACGTCAGGGACCAGGCGTCCAAAGACTGTACCAGATTCCAGCACTGACAGATTTCGTCGGCCTGCTGGAGGAGAATAGGTTTTTATATCCAGTCAGAGCCCTGTGGCACTCCTTTACAGAACCGACAAGGAGCTCCAGCTGTCTTCTTCTCTCATCACTTATAAACAGACCCATCGGCTGACATCACTAGTTCATGATCACCGTTTGGGTTGAAGAAGACTGCCGACTGGGTTAACCAACTCGCCATCGACGCTCCTCCTCCTTTATGGAGACATCGTCTCACAAGACTAGAGCCAGTGTGACGTCCGGGCCACTTTGGGGAAAACTTATCGTTGAACGATATTGTTGACACCTGCGCTTGGACGATCAATTCAACTCCTGCTGGCTTCTATCTACAGACATGTCTGTACAGATAGATAGGATGACTATGCTGGACCTACTGCTACAACCCAGTGCATAGTCCACTACTCCTATCAAAAAAGGGGGGGCGCCGCTCAAGCAAGCAAGATCCCGACAATTCCGCAAGCATAGAAGACAGACCATGTCGGAGACGAAGGGACTTCAAGACATCACGATGGCATCTGATTATCTAGCCAAGTATACGAGCAAAGGGTAGGAACAGAGTCCACCTCTCGCCGTATTACTTGTAATTCCTTGAACTCCCTACGCCTCTATACGACACGGGAATTATCTGGATATTACTAGGCATACTAGATTTTAAAATCAGAACAAGACGTGCTCCGCTCAACCCAAAAAGCAAGTCACAAGACCGGCTACCCAACCTCCTCTGTTGGGAGTCTGGCACTAAAGTGATAGCAGGTTGAGATTTGAGACACAAACATGAAACATTTAAAAACAATGTTGGTGTTTGTTATCAAATCAAACCTGCTATCAACGTTGATTTGCCCAACCCATCCTCCCCTCTTTGCACGGCCTTGACACAAAACAGGTCTTGCACAGCATGGGAAAAAGAGGAAGGGCATGCGCGGAGAGCACGCCACCTAGCGGACGATCGACGAGACGATCAGGGGAGATAATTTCTTTGCAGGAGATCTCCAAATGGAGGAATATTGGCACTAAAGTGATAGCAGGTTTGATTTGATAACAAACACCAACATTGTTTTTAAATGTTTCATTTTCAGCAGGTCCGAGAAATGTAGCCATTGGGGGTGATTCTGACCATTTCGTCTGATACCCCTTAATTGGGGTGTATATAATTTATACTGTTTAGAATTTTTTTTTCTTCAAAATTCGTATACCGCCCATCACTACATGTTCACCCAAACAGGCAAGCTCTATAGGCATTCTTTACGTTCTGCTTCGGGCCTCTCCATTCAGCGCTATCAGGATCTCACGAACTGTGCCAGAGTTGACCCGGGATCATCTATTGCCACAGTAAACAAATATGGCAACCGTCTAACTGGGCGAATTGATATCAGTCACAACTCACCGATATATATTTCTGCAACATATATAGTTTTACTGTAATTTGTCAAAAAGCTGCCTTCAAACTGTGTGAAACTGGCGTTTTGAAATGCATTGAATAACTGTTTAGTGTGTTTCAAGATAAATATACATTTTGCGTTAATGTAAAACAGTTAGATAGAACAGTTCTTGGTTTCTGCAAGAATCCTGCAAAAAATGGCGAGACCCCTACAGGGGTAACTGGAGCATAGCGCAAAGCACCTGGGAGAGGATGCCAAACAGAAGGGAGCCATTTTCAATCTGCACTGAATTCTGGCTATTCCGTAGAATTGTTTTTTTAATTTATTTACAGGCCTTGTTTTTCATCAAAATTTATGGGAATCCAAACAGATTGTCACTCTCCAACTCTACGGGAATCCAAATCTATGATTTCCTTACAGATGGCTATATTAATGATTTTATGGGAATCTGTTGGATTCCTGTGATATATTTTGCTGGAGTGTTGACGGGAATCCGATTTCTGGATTCCTGTTGAAAAGCAAGCCCCGATTTATCATATCAGAGATATCATTGCATTCACTTTGATTACCCATCAGGGAAGCTACATGTAATCTGGTCTGGCACCAGACAGGCACCAGGAAGCCTGTAAAGCATGCCAGCATGATCTCTGAGACATTTTGCATGTGAGAGTTGAGAACATTGATTTGGCTCACTGTGTGTAAAAGATTGCTACGATTTGATCACATGAGAAATAACCACATGTACTATAATTGCTATTTTGTTTTCATTTTCTTCTAGTGCGAAGCGAGGACATGCTAAGGCGGAACCAAAAATTTACACAAAAACTGGAGACAGAGGTAACAGAAATAATTTATGGAGATTGTCATGAGAACTGAAGCATTTAATTATCATACATGTATATGTACACCATTTGGTGACTGAGTAGATCTACATGATATAATGATGTGTTTATTTCTGCATTTTCACACAAAATGATGACCATGCTTGGATTGTTTAATCTGATGACCATGATGGTCAAATTATTCATCAGATGGAATGTTGATCAGATTTTCTCCACTGTTCCATTTCAGGCACATCTGCATTGTTCACGGGAGAAAGACGCCATAAAGATGACCTGATTTTTGAAGCCATAGGATGTACAGATGAACTCTCTTCAGCATTAGGGTATGGTCATCATGAATCTGTAATTAAGATACATGTTAAATTATACATTTAAACTCTTGTTTCATACGAGGTAAAACAATAAACACTACATGTACATGTAGCTCACATGGAGCTATAATTGTCACCGACTATACATTGTTGTAATATAATAAATCACAACAAAAACAATACCCAAGGCACAACTGAAGGTGGAAATTAAAGGAAAACTAATGGATCATTGGAATGAGTGAAAAATTAGTATTTGTCATTTGATGTTGATGATACTGACTGTGGTAATGTTTATGAAGTTGACCCACAGAAATGACAGCAGCCCGACACTGAATTCGTCATGATAGTAAAGCTATTGACCATTTCGATCAGCCCTTCATGCGGAGCAGCTTTGACCTCGTTTTGGAAACAAACACGCAGGTTCAAAACATCACATTTGAATGTCACAATAGATGACCTTGTAATGTTAGCGAGAAGCCTCGTGTTGGGAAGTTACTCGTGACGTTCCTGAACTACATCAATTTCCATGAATTCAATGACAGCGGTCGAAATAACGCCTGTCTACCTGTCGCCGACAAGTCATTTTTTCAAGTGACAACTAAATTAAAATTCCACCTGTCGCCGCGACAAGTAACTATTCTGTCCTAAAAATACTGAATTACGAGCTAATACAGGCCCTAACATGACTGAATTGTCTTCCTGGAAACAGTTGTTGAGTTTCGTTTTATTTGTATCGGACATTCTGTTCACTTCGTCATTCATCCCGCTGCCATTACAACACGAGAGCTCGGGTATATCAAACTCCATGCAGGATTAATCTCCCGCTAGATTTGCACACGATCCGCTTGAAAGGCAAACCTAATGGATAAAGCAAACGAATTGACTGGCGCGATCTAGCGCAATCGGCCAATATTTCTATCGACTATTCATGCCTGGCAACTTCAAGTCGAAAATGAAACCAGGACAAGCTGATTGATTCTTACGTTTTATTTCGGAGAATAAGAGCTCAATAAAACTTCGTCAGTGAGTATTTCAATCGGAAGAAAATCGTGGTTGTCAACACGGGCAGCTAACGTGAACGTTGCGTTGTCTGTGCCGATTTTACTTGCTCCAGACAAGTTGACAAGCGCTAACGTCTAACACTCGCGAGTTGATCGAGTGAAGGCAACAACAACAACAATGATTTTGCTTGATAATTTGTCAGAACAATTTAACATTTTCATTTGGGAACTCGACTCATCTCTTGAAGAACACAATATTTATTCACTATAACTCAGTTTTCGCGCGTGTTTGACGCGCATTTTCCCATGAATAAAAACTCATTTTTGGGGGGGGGGTGTAAAACTCAATTTTAAAATTTCCCCAAAACTCATTTTTCAAAGTCAAGTTTTTAATCTGGGTAACCCACAAAAAAGTTGATAAAACCCTCCTGCTGTTATGATCCTTAAGAAAATACCGTTCAAGTAAATTTAATCTCATAATTGAACGTCCTAATAGTGGAACAGTCTGGTGGCAGAAATGAGCCCACTGAGTTAACATCAGGGAGTAAGGACATTCATCTTGGCAATGCAGAGCTAAAGGAAGGAGACAAATTTATTGCTGTCATAAACGTGTGTTCAAATTCTCCAATGCCTGGAAAATGGAGCGACTGGTTGGAATATATGATGAGAGTATGGTGAAAAAAGTTTCAGTAGAAGTGACAAGCTGAAGTACCAGGGTGACAAGTAAAAAAAATAGTTACCTGTCACAGTGACAAGTAATTCTCAAAAAACATTTCGACCCCTGAATGATCACACAGCATTGACCTCCTTGTGAAAATGGATGTGCGCAGAAATCCATCTAAACTTGTCTAAGGAATGGCGAATTACAGGACAGGTTCTGTCCTACTCCATCAAGATACAATTGAAATGGTATAAACTATCATTATATCAATCTTCCTCCTCTAACATTTTAGTTCATCAAGCATTTATAATTGACATGTTGAGTACCGTATTTCCTTGTAACCCTGTCAAGCTGTACAATGTATGTATTACATACAGTGAGCTTTGACAGAACTTAGCGAGGAATTGGTTCAGGGTATAGATAAAACATACATATGAGCCGCAGTGATACAGATGCTGCACCTCTCTTGACAGTGTTTTCATCTTTGATCTTGTGCAGTTTGGCCAGGGAGTTCTGCTCAGATGCCGGTCATAACTTTGTGTGTCAGTTGGAAACGGTGAGTGTTAACTGTATACCCATTCATCCTATACCTGAAGCAGGTACATACTCCATGTAAGAAACTACTGTCACAGCCTTTGTTGCACTGAAAAATCCTGGATCTAGACACATTGTTGTCCTCAGACTTGGCTATTGTATGCATTGTCTCGTGATCCTTACATGAAGTATGAACCGGAGACTCATAGACGCTAGACTGTTGTGTCGGTTGCTTTAGCCAGCAGTATAACAAGGGTAAGAGAAGATACAGTAATGAACATTCAACACTTGATTCTGACAAAAAACTGTGCATAATGATCTACATGGCACCAGAGAGTAGATTTCATGTGCACTGGAATCTATGACTGTTTTTGTCCTAAGTCAGGGTATGAGATGGCAGCCTGCTATTGACTAAAAGCAGGCAAAACTTTTGACACAGCAGGTGAAGCCATAATTTTTTCTCAGTTTGTGACCATACATTGAAGGATAAAAGTATCTGTTCATTGTTCACAAGTTGAAACCATAGTTCAGTAACATAGTAAACAAAGTAAAGTAGAAAAAAACATGTGGACTTGACTTGTGCAGGTTAATGTCTTCTTATCCAAGCCAGGGGAGACTACTCAAGTTATGGCCCTTGCGTGATTCCTGATTGCATTTTCAGTTCTGTAACTTCAGTTTCTCGACAGCATGAGAGCGCTTTGACAGGACCGCTTTGACAACAAATATGTCGCAATAAAACCATCAAACTATCAACTTTGAAGTCCTGGAACTTCGACTGGCACAATGTTTTGCATATTGAGAAGTGTAGTCGTCCTTAGTTTATGTTGCACACTATGAAAGCACTACAAAGAGAATTTGCACACTAATCAATAGCTGTCCATTATAAAAATAGCAACCTGCGATTTTTCTCTGAAGAAAAGATAGCAGGTCATCAAAAGTTTCATATTCCGACCCCTGTAAGTGTTATCAGATATGACAAGCCATAATCACTATCACATATTGGTTACATGTATCAGTGATGTAAGTCTTCCGGTTTTTGCCGGAAATCCGTTTTTTTGTTGAAACTTGGAAAAAATTCCGTTTTTATAGAAATTTAGATTCTCGTCCGGTTTTACCAGGAAAGTGATACTTGATGTCGACTAAATCGATATTTGAGCGTTCAAAAACGCATTTTTTACCTGATCTTGATAAAGTATGTATTGTTACCATTTTTGATCCTCAAAATTGGATCCCGATCGTCTCTAGCGAAGAACCGACGTAGTCGCCATTTTTATAATGATTTGTCCGCCACGTGATACGGGAGACAACTCGGGAGACAACTAGAGTTGTCTCCCCTGTAGTACTGGCGCTCAAATCGCTAGCAGCCGAAACTATTATGGGATATTGCGTGGCAGTCTGAAGTGAAAATTGCGCCTTTTTTGCCGGAGTGAAAATCGAAGTGAAAATCATGAGCGTGTTACATCGCAGTGCCGACATAGACGTCAATGAGGTGGATAAGAGTATCAAAAATAAGTTTCGTTGGTCATGGCTGGAGGACAAAGACTGTCACGGGGATCACCTTTCAGACTACATAAGGAAACTCAATTTGCCAGGTTTGGCTGAATGTACCATTTGTAATGATAGAGTACGTTACGGCAGCTCAGGAAAAAAATCTTTACAAGCTCACGCAAAACCGGCAAAGCATCTGTCAAGACGCAAAAATAAACTGTCAAACCAGACACTGCCTGTATTATTTACAGCAACAAAATCCATACAGGAGTCTCTGAATAAATTTACAGAAATTAATTTTCAAAATAAGTTTGCTTATTTCAGAATCAGAATGAGGGTGTATTATGAAACAGGTTTTGCTTGAAAAAACCCACAAAAAACGTAGTGGCTTGCCAATCATATTTTCTTATTTTATTTGCCAGAAATTGGCTCGAATGCATCTCCAGCCATCTAGGACCCCGGCCTAAAGTGCTAGGATAGTATTTTCAGGTTTTTTGACAAAAGTCCACTTACATCACTGATGTATAAGTACTTTAGTGCAATACTGGTATGGGACCATACTGTGGTTGTGGTCTAGTGGTTTAGAGCATCCACATAACAAGCAGGGGCTCCTGGGATCGATCCTGAACACTAAAAAAGTTGAACTTGATCTTTCCTGGCTTGGCACTGAGCATTAAGAAGATAGATCAAGGACTGGTTGGCCCAGTGTCATCATAATGTCACTGTGGTGACTCAGTAAGACAGCACTATAAAAGGCGGCATTGTGACCACTCTGTCACTTGTAAACCCTATGTGGCTTTCGGGGATTGACCTGGGGTTTTGTTATGCACACTCTGGGTCATGATAAGAATAGGCCTCAGTCCCTCAGAGAGCTTGTCATAAGAGACTACTAACTGAGGCTCCTGTGGGGTTCCCGGGTGTGAAAAGGAATAGAACCCTACTCGTGTGGATTCTGGGTGTGAAAAAGAATAGGAACCAAACCATGATCTGACTGAAATAGTGTTGAAATCGATGTTAAATCATATTCACTCACTCACTGTCTCTTACTGACTTATTACTACCTAACTGGTATGGGATGTTACAATTATTGTTGATAATCCCATTGTTTCAATGGCTGCTGTAATCATGGGGACTGTTTTGTGTGATGCTGTACAGTGAAAGATTGACTTATTTCTGTTCCAGATACAGTGTATTCTCCAAGATGTTGGTTCGAATATAGCCACACCTGCCAGCTCAGCCAGAGATTCACACCTCAGTGAGTATTTCCAATTAGTCTCTCACATCACATATACTATTGAGTACAATAGGTGATATATCAAATACAGTCACACCTGCCAGCTCAGCCAGAGATTCACACCTCAGTGAGTAACTGTATTTCCAGTTAATCTCTCACATCACATATACCATTGAGTACAATAGGTGATATATCAAATACAGTCACATCTACCAGCTCAACCAGAGCTGCACACCACCTTGAGTATGTCCAATTAATATCTCACATATACCATGGAGCAAAATACATGATATGTCAAATAGAGCCACACCTTCCAGCTCAATCAGAACTGCACACCTGTTGAGTATTTCTAATTAATCCCGGACATCACACATACGCACAGTACTTAAAAATTTCTGTGCACTGTGTACAATTCATAATATTTTTCAAGGATAGGCACACCTTCCAGCTCAGCCAAAACTTCACAATTTCTGATCAATCTCTCACATAACAGCTACCATACCATGAGTGTTGAGATCCACTGATCAACTTGGTATAATACAGAAGGACGTTGACACCCAGGAAATATTACACACAATATTTTTGGAGTCGCCTTCCTCCTGCATTAGAGAGAGAGAAAAAGAGAGAGAATTAAAGTTAACATCGCGTTCAGCAATATTTCAGCTATATAGCGGTCTTGTATTACAGGTACCATTGAGTAATTAAATGATATTTGAAATATAGCTACACCGGCTAGATCAGCCAGAAATTCACACTCATTGATGTATCTGATAGGTCAATAAAATAACTTCAACACGTGTATTTCGCGGGAGATTCATTTTTATTAAACCACCACAATATAATGGAGATTGCTGAGTTCGGCTGAAATTGTAACGGTAGTTGTCAGGACACTAAAATTCAGCATGCTTGGACGATTTACGGTCGATATTTGATGGTTTACGATCTTTGGTTGGTAGCATGCACAATAAACCTCAAAGGAATAAAATAGGAGGTGAAATATAGAGGTAGGCTAATTTCTGTGAAAATGTATACGGATGGTCAAGGAGAGGTCGTACTGAAGTGAGAAACCTTGTCCAATCTTTTGTTGACAATACCCCCAGCTAATTAACTTGCCAAACACCTGTGTGTCAAATCAGTAAAGTCACGCATGTTTGACAGGGGAGATAATTGGCAGGAGAGATAAGTATGTATTATTAGAATTTTTCAAAATCAAACACAAGACGGGTTATCCCCCCTGTTTGTACTATAGCATTTGGATTTGAATGGAAACAATTTCTTCTGCTCTATATGAAGTGAAAAAAATTCCTTATAAATCATTAACTTTCAGAGATCCATGAAAAATGCTGGTATAGATTCAATAAACTTGTGCTTGTTGGACTGCATAAGCTTAAAGCAAAATACACTGCCTTCAATACAAACAAATAAAGTGATTAATATCTTCTAAATAAAAATATTAAATCATGGTGACAAAATCAGTAATGAAAAAAGACCATCTTGCAGGGAATTGCATCTCCTATATGGTTCAATACCAAGAAAAATAGTCTCATGCCTCAACTGGAAGATTTCAACAGTCTGAGAATTTTTGAGAAGTTGGATGAACTTATTACTGTTATTGAATTTATTATATACCCTGTCTGCCATTGATATACATGAGTAGTGTGAAGCTGCACCTACGAAGCAGGGTTTGATATGATTTAAGTGTGTACCTTGACCTAAGACTGACCATTTCCATGGTCGTAGGAGGCATTCAGACATGTTTTTGCCAATTTCGAGGTTTCTATATCACGTAATTAGGTCAGAAATTGGGTCAGAAAGTAGGTCACATTGACCTTGACCCAATTAGGTCAGGTCACACTGACATTGACCTGATTAAGCGCATTTCCATGGTCTTAGGAGGCATTAGGACAAGTTTTTGCCAATTTTGAGGTTTATAGGTCACCTTATTTCAAGGTTCTTATGCCACCTAATTATGTCGGAAATTGAGTCAGAAAGTAGGTCCCATTGACCTTGACCCAGTTTCACAATGACATTGACCTGATTAAGCGCATTTCCATGGTCTAAGGTGGCATTAGGACATGTTTTTGCCAATTTCGAGGTTTATAGGTCGCCTAAGTAGGTCAAATTTTTATCAAAAGTAAGTCCGCTCATAACTTGCTGGTAACAGTCCCCTACTGCACGTTCATGCCAAAAATCAAGGTTCTAATGTCAATGGTTCTCCTTATTTTGCTGGAGAAAGTATTCAGATGGACTGACTCACTCACTCACTCATTACCGGGCAATTTGCAAATTAGAGCCTACTTCGTAGGAATTTTTTGGTGATGGTCTATTTACATTCCAGTGCATATTACAATTGGGAAGTTCACTTGATTTTTACCAGTCAGGAGAATAGACAAATAATAATTTGACAATTATACGATATGGTTTTACAGGGGTTGCAATGCATGATTAAAACAGAGCTAATATTTATCCCAATTTTCATTTGCAATCAACTAATACTTTTATTTCAATTGAGAATAAAATGTTCTGTGTCTTCTTATTTTTAGGGCAGCATCCTGGAATAGGGCAAGATCACAATTGTAAAGAGAAAGTATTCATGTCAGATTTCTCTCTAACATATGTAAAATTCCCTTAGTAAAACATCTTTGTAAAAAGAAAACAAAAAAAAAACGCCCACCCGCCTCGGTTTGTGGAAAAAATTTCCTGAGAACCATATTATTACATTTGTTTAGCCTAATACGTCGAGAATATTTTGAAAGCGACATTAAATCCTATTCACTCACTATCATTGAATCAACCCTCATCAGAACAGAGAAACAATGGAACCACCAATGAAATGAGTTGAGCTTTGCTTTGATCTCTTTCTTGCTTCAGAGAAAACCCAATTTGATTCCTTATATGTGAATGAACTGGAGCAGTGGGTAGATGATTACACAGAGTTGCTGCCAGAGTTATCTAACTTTATACTGCCTGTGAGTATTCCTTGCAATTTCTTCTCCTTCCTCTTTTTCAGAGGTTTCCTAAAGGCCAAAATGCTGGTATCAGGACTACTTTGTGTCTGTAATTTTATGATTATCTGTTACTCGTTATTGCTCATCATCTCACTCTGTATATTTCAGAATTGTGTTATGTTTACTGATGTCTTCTCTGTAGCTCAAATAAATGGGAGACAACTCATCTTCGTTTTGTTCTAAAATTTATTATCTCCCCTAAGCAATTTTCATCCCAAATTGGCATGGTCTCACACAGAGCAAGAATGTTTATTGATCAACTTCATGAATTAGGAGTTAATGACTTAATTCAAAGGTTATTCACTGTTGAACAAAGGAAGAAATTATTTCTCTGAATGCTAAAGGGTGGGAATATTTACTGAGTGTCAGAGAAAAGAGACTTACGTGTCAGAATATCGCTAAATATCAGAATATATTTCCGTTGAGTAGCCCAATTAGTGTAGTCAGAGTTACTGTACCTTATATATTCTGCTTCTGATTCACACTCACCCAAAGTCTATTGCTCAGTCTTAAAGGGGAACACAAAACGTGCTCCTGGTTCTAAGTAAGATATCATTTACTGTTTCTGGAGTATATACTCCAGATGTTGGAGTTTGTTGGGAGTTTGAAGTCTAATTCTGATATATATGGATTTTTGCATGTTACATTAGCTGATTTCACCTAGTGAGCTCAAGATAATGAGTTAATATTTAGAGTTAAAAGTCTACATGTATCTCTTTCAGTGTTAAATTATTAATTATGTATATAAATCCTTATTCAAACTGTTTGAGTTTGCTTGTGGAAAAATTATAATTTTGTTCAGCAACTTTTAGGTGATATCCAAATAACTTGAAACACAATGTTAATGAAATTCAAAAAAATTAGAACCCTAGGTAATTCAGAAAAGAATACATGCTATTTAGTTTTATTGGCATAGGACATATTGAAAACATTTCTGAAACAAGTGAACATGTAGTGTACACATATAATAATATGCAGAAGTAAAGATTAACCAGGCTTTGTTGACATCATATACCTGTACATATATGTATTCCAGGTTTCTGCAATTTCACATATTGAAAATCTTCAATGGTTTCATTTTCTATTTCGCAGAATGTGCATTTGTTACATGTACTTTCTCTTATTCCAATACGACTGAATTGATGTTTATTCTGTGGGTAACCCTATGTTGGAACCATTTAAACTTTGGTATGGTTTGAGCACTCGAAAAGTAATCCATACTTCATATCTAACTGAAATCAACTCATTTATTTTCAGTCTGGTGGGAAAGCTGCCTGTTCCTTACACCTTGCCCGCTCCATCTGTAGGCGAACAGAGAGAAAGTAAGGATAGAACTTGATGATTTCATTTGTCTTGTAGTATTACTGGAGCTGCAAACAGTCTGCTTCTATTTCTTTGTTATCCAGGATGATTATCCAGAATGCTGAATATTTATTCAGAATGGTTCCTGTATGATTATCTAAAATGCTGAATTTTTGTTCAGAATGGTTCCTGTATGATTATCCAGAATGCTGAATGTTTGTTCAGAATGGTTCCTGTATGATTATCCAGAATGCTGAATGTTTGTCCAGAATGGTTCCTGTATGATTATCCAGAATGCTGAATGTTTGTTCAGAATGGTTCCTGTATGATTATCCAGAATGCTGAATGTTTGTCCAGAATGGTTCCTGTATGATTATCCAGAATGCTGAATATTTGTTCAGAATGGTTCCTGTATGATTATCTAAAATGCTGAATTTTTGTTCAGAATGGTTCATGTATGATTATCCAGAATGCTGAATGTTTGTTCAGAATGCTGAATGTATGATTATCAAGAATGCTGAATGTTTGTTCAGAATGGTTCCTGTAT
Organism: Hanleya hanleyi; assembly: GCA_036873755.1. Lineage (NCBI taxonomy): Eukaryota > Metazoa > Mollusca > Polyplacophora > Lepidopleurida > Hanleyidae > Hanleya > Hanleya hanleyi. The sequence continues at coordinate 40,248 of JAVTVY010018802.1, read as the reverse complement.
GATTATCCAGAATGGTGAATGTTTATCCAGAATGGTTCCTGTATGATTATCCAGAATGCTGAATGTTTGTCCAGAATGGTTCCAAGAATGCTGAATGTTTGTCCAGAATGGTTCATGTATGATTATCAAGAATGCTGAATGTTTGTTCAGAATGGTTCCTGTATGATTATCCAGAAAACTGAATGTTTGTCCAGAATGGTTCCTGTATGATTATCCAGAATGCTGAATGTTTGTCCAGAATGGTTCCTGTATGATTATCCAGAATGCTGAATGTTTGTCCAGAATGGTTCCTGTATGATTATCCAGAATGCTGAATGTTTGTCCAGAATGGTTCCTGTATGATTATCCAGAATGCTGAATGTTTGTCCAGAATGGTTCCTGTATGATTATCAAGAATGCTGAATGTTTGTTCAGAATGGTTCCTGTATGATTATCCAGAATGCTGAATGTTTGTTCAGAATGGTTCCTGTACGATTATCCAGAATGTTGAATTTTTGTTCAGATTGGTTGGAACCTGTATTATCTAAACTGATGCAACTTTGTTCAAAATGGTTCCTGTATGACCTAGACTGTTGCATCTTTGTTCAGAATGATTCCTGTTCTGTCTAGACTGATGCAGCTTTGTTCAGAAAGGTTCCAGTATTATCTGGAATGGTGCATATTTGTTCAGAAAGGTTCCAGTGTTATCTAGAATGGTGCATATTTGTTCAGAAAGATTCCAGTATTATCTAGAATGGTGCATATTTGTTCAGAAAGGTTCCAGTATTATCTAGAATGGTGCATATTTGTTCAGAAAGGTTCCAGTATTATCTAGAATGGTGCATATTTGTTCAGAAAGGTTCCAGTATTATCTAGACTGATGCAGCTTTGTTCAGAATGGTTCCAGTACAGGCCTCAATTTAAGGTGGTAACCTGTTTTCAGGTTGCCTGGAGGTTGCCATATGAAAAATAGTGGTAACCTATTTTCAGGTCCCCATAATTTTGACAAATAATATGACATTAGGTTAATAATTATGCAATAGGTTCTCACAGGTTACCAGTGTAGAATTCATGATAACCTGTTGAGAGGTTACCATCAGCACTCCTTAAATTGAGGCCTGCCAGTATTATCTAGAATGGTGCATATTTGTTCAGAATGGTTCCAGTATTATCTAGAATGGTGCATATTTGTTCAGAATGGTTCCTGTATTATCTAGATCAATTGATGCATCTTTGTTCAGAATGGATTCTGTATCATCTAGATTGACACATCTTTGTTTAGAATGGCTCCTGTATTTTCTTGATTGGTGCATCTTTGTTCAGAATGGGTCATCCTGTATTGCATGTATCTAGATTGATGCATCTTAGTTCAGAATGGTTACTGTATTATCTAAATTAATGCATCTTTGTTCAGAATGATTCCTGTATGATTCTCCTGAATGCTGAATGTTTTCTCAGAGTGATTCCTGTTTTATCTAGACTCATGCATCTTTGTTATGATTGTTCCTGTATTATCATGAATGATGAATGTTTGTTCAGAGTAGTTCTTATGTTATCAAGGGTGATCTTTTCTGAGCATGCGAGGAGAGAGAGAGAATTAAGGTTTAACGACGCATTCAGCAATATTTCAGCTATATAGAGAGCATGCAAGTGTGGTTTCTGTATTATCTATAATTATGGCTGTTTGTACAAAGTATTTCCAGTATTATTCAGGACGACAAATGCTTGTTCAGAGTGGTTCATGTATTATCCAGGGTAACAAATGTTTGTTCAGAATAGTTCCTGTATTTATCTAGGATAACAAATGTTTGTTCACAGTGGTTTCTGTATTTATCTAGGATAACAAATGTTTGTTCACAGTGGTTTCTGTATTATCCAGAATATTGAATATCTGGACAAAGTGGTTTGTAAATTGGACTGACTGGTTGCTGTGTTTTACCTGATACTATTTTTCTTTCAAAAATATTTTCTGTATTATCATGTGCTTGTTTGCCTAGAGCCTTCAATGTTGACATGCATCCAGGATCCTGGAGCTGTGAATATTTGTTTGCCCTTATTACAGGGGACTGTTTGCTCCTAAAGAAGGTTCCAGAAGAAGGGCTTTTCTGTCTCATGGGAATCTGATTCCTCTCAACACACCCACCAAATAATTCACTGGAAGTCTGTATAGAAAAGATAGTTTCACCCCTCAGGCAATTTTGGTTGATTGGATATTTGTTGTCAGCATCCTCCATCTGTCCGTCCGTCCGTCCGTCCTTCTGTATGTCCAGGACGACAGCTGGGCTCTCCAAATTCATACAAGATTTGCATCTGGCGTTGGGCCAGAAGTCTATTGATGATGATGGACGTTGACCTATATTTTCAAGGTCAGATTGCACATTAAATATCGATCTGGTAATGTTTTTCAAATGATATTTTTTCAAGGATTAGAAGTAGCCTTTCTAAATTTATACCACGGATGCATATGTTTATTTACAGATCTTTGTCCAAGTTGGCTGACCTTGACCTATCTAATATATTGAATGTCGATTCAATGCTGTACCTCTGTTCAGGGATTAGAGCTGTCCTTTCCAAATCCACACTACAGATGCACATGCTCATTGACCAGAATTTAATTGAAGATGGCTGATATGGTCCTATTTTCCAAGGTCATATCTCTTGAGCCTTAAAAGCTAGCTTTTCGAGATTTACACCACATATGCTATTCTACTTGATCTCAACCATATTGAAGTTGACCTGTCCTTGACCTGTGTCCAATGTCAAGTTTAGGGTAAAAATAAGTTTGTCTTCCACCATTGATGTTATCCCAATACGACTTGAACCAGTAACATCTTGACCTTTTTTTCAAGATAAAATTTGTACCTGCCAGAAAATAAAACAGTTTTGCTTGAAAGATTATTGATAGCCTTTCCAGATTCACACCACATACATGTATGTTACTGTTGGTTCACCAAAACTCATCAAGAATTAGTTTGACTTACTCTTCCCACAGTACCTTTCAGATAAAATAGGTCCAGTTATATCTCTTGAAGAATTCTGGGTAGTCCTAACATATATGTACACCACACTTGAATCAGACTATGGACCAGAATCCTATTGAAGATACATGTAATAAGTTTGTTTGGCCCAGTTTTTGAACAGTTTTGTGGTACACGTATATCAATAACTGGCACTTCTTTAATTAAGCAATACAATAATCTCAATCTAACAGTCGAGGAGTTTTGGGCCCATGGGCTATTTTGGTTTTATTTTCGAGTTGTGAGAATCTGTTTAGATTCCAAGAAATTTCATCGAATAGCATTGGTCAAATGTTTGGTTTGAACATTGGTTGGATGTATGGCCTGAACATTGGTCAAATGTAAGGTCTGAACATTGGTCGAATGTATGGTCTGAACATTGGTCGAATGTATGGTCTGAACATTGGTCGAATGTATGGTCTGAACATTGGCTGAATGTATGGTCTGAACATTGGTCGAATGTACGGTCTGAACATTGGTCGAATGTATGGTCTGAACATTGGTCGATTGTATGGTCTGAACATTGGTCGATTGTATGGTCTGAACATTGGTCGAATGTATGGTCTGAACATTGGTCGAATGTATGGTCTGAACATTGGTCGAATGTATGGTCTGAACAGTGGTGTATGGTCTGAACATTGGTCGAATGTATGGTCTGAACATTGGTCGAATGTATGGTCTGAACATTGGTCGAATGTATGGTCTGAACATTGGTCGAATGTATGGTCTGAACATTGGTCGAATGTATGGTCTGAACATTGGTCGAATGTATGGTCTGAACAGTGGTGTATGGTCTGAACATTGGTCGAATGTATGGTCTGAACATTGGTCGAATGTATGGTCTGAACATTGGTCGAATGTATGGTCTGAACATTGGTCAAATGTATGGTCTGAACATTGGTCAAATGTATGGTCTGAACATTGGTCGAATGTATGGTCTGAACATTGGTCAAATGTATGGTCTGAACATTGGTCGAATGTATGGCCTGAACATTGGTCAAATGTATGGTCTGAACATTGGTCGAATGTAAGGCCTGAACATTGGTCAAATGTATGGTCTGAACATTGGTCGAATGTATGGTCTGAACATTGGTCGAATGTATGGTCTGAACATTGGCTGAATGTATGGCCTTAACATTGGTCAAATGTATGGCCTGAACATTGGTCGAATGTATGGTCTGAACATTGGTCAAATGTATGGTCTGAACACTGGTCGAATGTATGGCCTGAACACTGATCGAATGTATGATAAGAACATTGGCCGAATGTATGGTCTGAACATTGGTCGAATGTATGGCCTGAACATTGGTCAAATGTATGATCTGAACATTGGCTGAATGTATGGCCTGAACATTGGTCGAATGTATGGTCTGAACATTGGTCGAATGTATGGCCTGAACATTGGTCAAATGTATGGTTTGAACATTGGTCGAATGTATGGCCTGAACATTGGCCGAATGTATGGCCTGAACCTTGGTCAAATGTATGGCCTGAACATTGGTTGGATGTATGGTCTGAACAATTGTCAAATGTATGGTCTGAACATTGGACGAATGTATTTCATGAACATTGGTTGATTGTATGGCCTGAACATCAGTTGAATGTATAGCCTGAACATCGGTTGAATGTATGGACTGAACATTGGTTGAATGTATAGCCTGATCATTGATTGAATGTATGACCTCAACATTGGTTGGATGTATGGCCTGAACATTGGTTGAATGTATGACCTGAACATTGGTTGAATGTATACATGTAGCTTGATCATTGATTGAATGTATGACCTCAACATTGGTTGAATATATAGCCTGAACATCGGTTGAATGTATGAACTGAACATTGATTGAATGTATGGCCTGAACATCAGTTGAATGTATGACCTGAACATTGGTTGAATGTATACATGTAGCTTGATCATTGATTGAATGTATGACCTCAACATTGGTTGAATATATAGCCTGAACATCGGTTGAATGTATGAACTGAACATTGATTGAATGTATGGCCTGAACATCAGTTGAATGTATGACCTCAACATTGGTTGAATGTATACATGTAGCTTGATCATTGATTGAATGTATGACCTCAACATTGGTTGAATATATAGCCTGAACATCGGTTGAATGTATGAACTGAACATTGATTGAATGTATGGCCTGAACATCAGTTGAATGTATGACCTCAACATTGGTTGAATGTATGGCCTGAACTTTGGTTGAATGTATGGCCTGAACATTGGTTGAATGTAAAGCCTGATCATTGATTGAATGTATGACCTCAACATTGGTTGAATGTATGACCTCAACATTGGTTGAATGTAGCCCACACTTCTGTATTGTCTTGATCACCCTACACATTTCACCCTGTATTTACCATAATGGCTGTTCACTCTCGTGTTTCAGAGTAACACCACTAATCAGAGCAGGGGAAGTTGATGCGGAAACACTCAAGTTTTTAAACAGGTCAGTTTCCTTACCTATCGGCCATAATCAATCTTGGGCTAGGCTATTGTTGTTGTCATTAGGCATTGAAATGACGTCATCAGAAGTATCAGTTTGACTTTGTGACCACACTGTATGTTTAACATTGGTCATGGTGCCCAAGGCCAAAAGTTGATGTGCATTTCTTCAGTGAGTTGATTCATATTTCATTAAGGTTTTCATAATTGAAGATGTAGACAGTGTGCCGGAATTGACTGAAAGAATTCTTCGGGCTGTTTGAAGGACTGGGGAGATAATATTAATAATTTTAGCTAAGCATGCAAACATCCCTCATAACAACGGCAACTTTTAGTACTCTTAGTAATAAACACATACAAAGTTTTGTCTATAGAGATGAAAAATGTATATTTATAGATTTTGTTTCACATTCTGCTTCATAATTTGAATATCAGAACTATTCAACTCATAGCCGAAATTGAGGAAAACAGCGGCAATATTACACCATTTCACCTTCAAAAATGGCCGCCGCCTGACAGAATCTGGTCACGATTTCAGACATCTTTGACTCTTCCCTAAATTCAATGATGACAAGTTATATACTGTTTTATATCATATCGTGCTTGATTTGTGGAGAGCTTAATTTTGCTTAAAGTTGTTTACATGTAAACACTTCATTTAAAAATCACCTGCTATGTCTATTGTCATGTACATGTATGTTTGATCGTCGAGTACATGTATGTATGTTCAATGTGCATTTGCCATGCTGCTACCATATCATAAAGACTGTGCAAAGGTTCAACAAACTTACACCACACATCCGTCTGGCCATGCCAATTCCAAATAAGTGATCTTGACCTAATCCATATGACAATGAGACTTTCTGAATCATGTCCCTCTGGAAATACCTCCCAAGACACAGATTCCAAATCGGATTGTGTGATTACATCACACATACATTTAGCCATGCCAATGCTTAACTTTGTTGATGACCTTTAATTAACTGCTAATTTGAAGATCTCGTGTGATCTCTGATATTCTGTCAGAAGAAGATTCTCTTATTTTAACTCTAACATGATGTGCACCCTGTAAGTTTGCCTTTGTGAGAGAAATGTTGGTATGTTTATCAGGAAGGTTTTTTATACCTTTCTCCACACATTCTAGCTAAAATACCATACAGATGTGTAGATGTTATAAGACCCATCTGTTGAGTAGCTGGTAGCAGTCTCTGTTAGCTGGTGGTATTGTAAACAAACCTGTCTGTCAGCCATATGGTGATATTCCAGTAGCTTTTCTGTAATTAATATTGTTTCTAGATATATACAGGCAGGTGCTTGGAAATTACGTTGTCACAGTGACAATCCAAAACAGACACACCACCAACATCCACAGCTGTTCTCTCATTATCTCATCTTTGTTCTTTAGTTAGTTGTTTTTTCTCCTCGCAGGCTGTCATAATGTCAGTTGAACAAAGAAGTATTTATCTTTGATAACAAAAATAGCATTTTTAATGACAAAAATAAAGATTATTTCTGATGTAAAATTGGATTGTGGATATCAAAAATTTTTGGTGACAACAATTATGAACTTAATACTAAAACAGCAAACAATTTTTGATATAGAATGATTTTAAAAATTCCAGGATAAATACCAAAATGGCTTGCCAAAAATACACGTGTAATCAGAAGACAAGTGTATCTTAACCTATTTCAGTTCTCCAAAGGCGGAGGGGTTCTCGGTGCATTGCCCATGTATGATATTTGCTTGGAGCTGTGTGTATGAACATATTTGGATCCTAACATTCCAGTTTAGTCAGAATTTTCACTACCCGGTATATTTCAAGTTTTGTGTCTCCACATAGGCCTTAGCAAAAAGTTCATTATTCTGTTGATGAATGGAGAGGATTTGATGTACATTTATGTTGGAATGAGGACTAAAATGTATGTATCCAAATGTATGTGTCCTGGTAAGTGTACCGATGCAGTGTAGAGCTGGGTCAGAGAAACCTGAGGGAGGGGTCATCATTAGGTATTCACCACCACTAGTCCCAGGGATTGAGACTGATGGGCTGAGATTGACACAACCAAGACTTTATACATGGTTTAACTAATACTGGCTGCTCCCTGGATTACCAAACCACCCTGCTTGTCTGCCTGTCTAATCCTCTAACACCTGCTCACCTCCTGACCTCAACACAGGCTCACCAACTTCACATAAACAGAACTGGTGATTCAACAGTCTCCACTTTATAAAAAGTTTACTGTTTTGAGTTTTGAGGATTTGCCTTGTATTGCCACAGCGTTGGGTACAATGAATCAGAAAAGGTAGCTCCTTCAAGACTATTTTATTTTGTAAGATACATAATCTAATTTCTCTGATGCATGAGGAAGTAGATTCTATGTTGATGAAAGCTTCATCTATGAAGCTCATGCAGAATGAAACAGTTGGTCTCAAAAGTTCTACCCTTCAGTCCACCTCTCCAGTCTGCAATACCTTTCACATATTGAAGTAATAAATTCCTTGGTACTGGAAATAATCTTTGAAATCTGGAATAGGTGCTAAATTCGGTTAGCATTGGCAACTAGGAAATTCACACATTATGAAATTTAATTTGACTACCTATTGAACATCCACTAGGATTGGGGGGGGGGGGGTATTATTTAGAGCCCCTGTGTTGTTATGTAATGTGTGATTGATAAGTCGATTGTTTATCTCAGACAGTGTATGATAAATCTTATTTTATCTCAGTCTGTGATATATGAGATAACCTGTGCCCCTATGCCCCTTGTGTTGACCACCCCAGGCCCCTCTGCTCCCCCACTGGTGTGAAGTGGGGTCAGCACACCTGACCATTGTCCACAGCAATACCAGGATCTGTAGGCTATCTCCTGTACAGGTGGGTCAGTGTGGGTGCCAGAGAGGCTTTAATAACAAAGTAAGTTAATCTGGATCTCTGCTCCTTACACAGGAACTGTAAACAACAGTATATGTGAGGGGCTGTAACAGGGGCCCCCTTTTTAAAATTTGATAGTTTGGAAAGTCCGCTTCCGCTCCGGTCCGCATTTTGGGAGTTTTGACTGGCGCGCGTTGTTCTGTCGATGAAATTCAAACAACGCAGTTTGCTTGTTTTGTAACAAGTTTATTTCTCCCATTTTGCAGGTATGTGTTATCAGATTTCTTCATGCTATACATCATTTTGTCGATAAATGTCTATAGAATTATGTTACGTAGTGGTTTTATGAAGGAAATGTGTTTCTAAGCTGTGTTGAGCAGTCGAAAGTCGACTGAGTTGGAAAGCGCATTTGTCCCGCTGTTTTAGCACTGTGGATGTGGGAATTTTCCTTGCATTGGCCACAGCCCCATGTAGTAGGATGAGCTATAGATTCACTGAAAACCTTATAAATATGTACCACAGAATTTATTTAAAAGGAATATCGTCTCCGTCATGCATTTTTGTATACTTAGAACGTAAACTGACGTCATGCCATATTGTAGCTGATAGCGGGGTCACAAAGTGTAAAAACAAGCATGGTAGAACACGTGACTTTCATAGGAATGTGCTTCACGTTAATTATCTGGAAACGTGGAGTCTGGTTTAGGCAGAAATATATATTCTTGAGTGCTGTGTATGAATTAATGACAGTCCTGATTTGATAGGTGAAATGAACTTGCACCTAGTCCGAGAGACTTGCGCTCAGGTCTAAACTCTGTTAAATGAATAGATAGTTGATTGAGACTCTTAAGGATTTAAAAGAATGTTTCCAATTACAATTCATGGTAAATGTGATTCATCTATTGTTCATGCACATTGTCACTGTGACTGTCATCACAATTTATGTCACGGTCACATAATTGGTGATTATTAATTTGTCTGTAATTCACAGTTAATGAAGTTATTTCACAAATAGTACTTGCCATTGCAATTTATGTGTTTATTTTCCAAATGAGATTACCCATCACCATTTTCAATTTATATAATTACAATCCATCCTATACTAGCAGTCCTTAATATCCACTTAATGTCATTGTACAGTACTGTCAGTTATTTACAATTAATGCTATTATTTCACAAGCAGTTATTAATTTTCAATCCATGCCATTACATCAGTATGTGATTTTATATTACATGCTAGTCATTATATGCAATTAATGTCAATGCCGTATTACTGGTCAGTCTTGATTAATGCCATTAATTTACTGTTCGTCATTAATATCATCATTTTATAACCGGCATCAATTTTCAATTAATGTCATTACATTAGCCATTGATTTCTGATTTGTCATTATCATGTCATTGTCTTACAATTAAGGTCACCGTCATTACCATCATGGTTACTGACTCTTATCATTAATGCCATTCCTATTAATAGAGGTATGCACCATTTTCAGATTAAGGTAACACTATTATTACCAGTTTGAATACGTTACTGTTTAATGTTGAGAATTCTAGTTCAGATGCGTAGAGTCAAATGTGATAGAGAACTAATACTTTCTTTATTAGAGTAGTATAGAAAGTACAGGTACAAGCCCAGTTGACCATTCCTGAATATAGAGGACTGTAGGCCTTATATTTTGGAGATGTATTACATACTGGATAATATTAGGAGTGTCCTCCAATTATGCCGGTAGATACACTGTTGCGCTATTAATATTTGCTACATTAATAAAGTTCTGTCGATGAAATTCAAACAACGCAGTTTGCTTGTTTTGTAACAAGTTTATTTCTCCCATTTTGCAGATCCCCTGGGTATCCCCAAGTGAATCCTGGGTAACAAATTGGCGAGCTTGCCAGGATAGTTGTCTCTGTGAGGTTTCAATATGGCTGGAGAAGATGACGAGGTCACTGAGGTGGCAGAGATTGAGCTGCAAGTTAAGCAGGTGCTATATTCCCTGTCAGCAGAGGCATTGGTCCGGGTCTTGGAGTTCTTGGCAGTGCCAGGTGTGTACACTGCTGAGCAGAAGAAAGGAGCCCTTGTGAAGAACATTGACAAATTCCTAGCCGTAGAGTGTTCCAAAGATGATGAAGGAGAAGCAACTCTTCTTGGACTTCAGGGATTTTTGGAGCAGCTAACCCCAGAGAACCGTATTGGTGGAGAAAGGGACAGTATTGGTGGAGAACGGGGAAATCCGAGCCCAGATAGTCAGAACCTTGGACGTGCAGAGCAGTCTGCACAGGTAGTGGGCACTGAAAGAGAGTATGCAGTCTACAGAAGGGAGTTCAGAATCTCCGGCCAAGTGCTTGACTGTGATAATAAAAACTGCCTATCATTTACCAGTCTCATTAGACAAATTGATTCAGGTCTAGACCGAGGCTACACCGAAAAGGATGTGGTTGAAGCAGTTCGCAAATGTATAGGCCCTGGTGTTGGGATTGGTAAATATTTTGAAAGATGTGATGAGTTGACTCTGGCCAAAGCTCGAAAAATGCTTCGCCTACATTATGATGAGAAATCTGCTACCGAACTATACCAGCAGCTAGCGGTAGCAGGCCAGAAAGCCAATGAAAAGTCTCAGGACTTCGTGATAAATTTAATGGACTTGCGTCAGAAAATAATGTTCGCGTCCATGGAAGACGATGCCATTCTCCGATATGACCCTAGACTGGTGAAGGGTATGTTTCTCCATGCCCTAAAGACTGGACTACAGAATGACAATTTGCGACAAGAGCTGAAGCCGATTCTCGAAGATCTGGATGTGACCGACGAAGATCTACTGCAGAAGGTGGTGGAAGTGATGTCAACAGAGACTGAGAGACAGAAAAAACTGGGTATGAGTAATCGTCAGAAACCCAGAGTGAACGTTGTATCCGAAGAGCGCCAGTCGCAAGAGGCGACGGCAGCAGCCGAACCAGAGGTTGCAACATCCAAGGCAAAGAAAGAGTTCCCCTGGTCTGCCGAAATGCGCGAGATTCGTTCCGATATAGCGAATCTGATGTCCAGCCATGAACCAAAGCAAAGTACAGACTACAACAGACGGCCTCCCAGTAGAAGGATGGGGCGATCCGGATGCCCTAAGTGTAGAAAAACTAATGATGGGGCAACGTGCCGCCACTGTTTCCTGTGTTGTAGTCCCCACCATTACAAATCGGACTGTGACTGGATGAGAAACTCACAGAATCAGGGAAACTAGAGTCGGCCACCACCGAGGGGCATGTCGTGGCCGAGAACAATGTTGAACCAGCCCTGAACACTTGTTGTTACTGTTCTAGAACATTAACTCATTCTTTGTCATGTTCAACTTGTAAATCTGTTATTTATTGCTCTAGAAAGTGTCAAAAAGCTCACTGGGGAGATCATAAAGCAATTTGTCAAAGGATAGGTGAACTGGATGGGAAGGGGAACATCAAGTCTGTGGGACTTTGTGAACTGAGAGGAGTAGTCTGTGAATTGTCTCCCAAAGATAAAGGTAAATTGGTACGACTAGTAGGGGAGAAATGTATTATGCTGAGTGAGATAGGTGGTGTGAGGGCCAGGGTACTGTGGGACACTGGATCCCAAGTTTGTATCATGTCTGAGAAATGGTTGCATGAAAATTTACCTGACACACGTATCAAACCTATACAGGAATTATTGGGTTCAGATACTCTGAGGCTGACCGCAGCAAATGGAACCACCATGCCATTTGAGGGGTGGGTTGAAGTAACATTCCGGCTGGTGTCTGGTTGTGAGAACAGGGAGCTGCTTGTCCCCATTCTTGTGACCAATAACCAAGAAATGGAGCATCCTATTATGGGATATAATGTTATTCAGCAGTACATCAATGGTTTTAGGGAGGACAGCCCTGACACTCATGGCGAAGAAGAAGCTTGCCAATCGCTGGAGATGTCTCTCCCTAATATCGGTAAGCTAAAAGCCCAGAAAGTAGTGCAGTTGATGCACAACTCCACAAACAATGACATTGGTCCAGTGAAAGTTTGTAGAGAAGACACAGTGATCCCGAAAGGAAGTTCAGCCACTGTAAAGTGTGTGGCTCATACAGGGATAGTGGACGGGGACATCTATGCTGTAGTAGAACCCAGTGTAGAGCAGGATTGGCCTGATGGGCTGTGTGTAAATGAGACTCTAGTCACTCTTCACAAAGGATCAGTGAACCGGATAGGGGTGAGCATCTGCAACACCTCTGATCATGCCATTCGATTGCTGGGAAGAACTGTGTTGGGGTCATTACAACAGGTAAAATCAGTTGTACGCTTACCCGATACCCAGGAGCCTGAAACAAATCATGCCACGAATATGAGACCAAAAGAGACTGGCACAAACTCTCAACCTAATGTCAACTTGAGAGATGAAGATTTGACGGCCGAGCAGAAGGTGCAGGTACAGGAGATGTTGAGACAAGAAGCCAACGCCTTTTCAAGAGATGACGATGATATGGGATGTGTTCATGACCTACAAATGGAAATCAACTTAACAGACAAGATTCCAGTCCAACGGGGCTACATCTCCATACCCCGACCTCTGCGGGAAGAGGTACGAGATTATTTACAAGATCTCATACGTCGGGGTTGGATAAAGAAGTCCACCTCTGCATACTCGTGGCCAATGGTTTGTGTCCGTAAGCGCGATGGATCCTTGAGGCTATGTATTGATTATAGACTGGTCAATGCTAAAACCATCCCTGATCGCCAACCGATACCAAAGATTCAGGATGCGCTCGACAGCCTTGGTGGTAACCACTGGTTCACAGTACTGGATCAAGGGAAAGCCTATCACCAAGGATTTATCAGTCCAGATTGCCGACAGTTCACTGCCTTTGTGACCCCCGACGGATTATACGAGTGGGTTAGGATTCCTTTTGGTTTAACGAACGCACCAGCTGCGTTCCAACGGTTTATGAGTACCTGTCTTGAAGGACTTGGTCGTATTTGCCTGCCGTACTTAGATGATGTTATTGTGTTTAGTGAAACATATGAGCAACACTTGGAAGATGTTCAAACAGTCTTGAAGAGGCTGCAGCTGCATGGTGTCAAACTAAAACCTAGCAAATGCAACCTGTTCAGGCATGAGGTGAAGTACCTAGGCCATATCGTCTCGGCCCAGGGACATCGGATTGATCCACTGGACATTGAGGCAGTCCAAAAGCTCAAAGATCAGAAACCATCGACTGTTGGGGATGTCAGAAAATTGTTGGGTTTCATTGGATACTACCGGCGATACCTTCCAGACTTCAGTCGGCAAGCCAAATCCCTTTATGACCTTCTGAAGGGCGGCAAACCGGGAAGTAAGAAAACATCACGCAAGCCAAGAGGCACTAACCAGGTACCATCGAACACCAAAGTAACCTGGACATCAGAACATCAGCGAGTTCTTGATAACCTGATTGACATGTTGAGCAACTCCACTGTAATGGCGTATCCTAACTTCAAAGAGCCGTTCATTCTGCATACGGATGCTTCTAATGACGGACTGGGGGCGATACTGTACCAACGTCAGGATGATGGGAAAGTTCGAGTCATTGGCTATGGCTCCCGCACCCTCAGTCCTGCCGAGAAAAATTACCATCTACACTCTGGGAAGTTGGAGTTCTTGGCCCTAAAATGGGCGGTGACCGAAAGATTTCGTGACATTTTGTATTATGCCCCCCATTTTCTGGTGTATAGTGACAACAATCCCCTATCATATGTGTTAACATCAGCTCGACTGGATGCTGCAAGGATGAGATGGGTAGCGGAAATGTCCGACTTCAACTTTACGATCAAATATCGCCCTGGCCGAGCCAATGGGGATGCGGATGGTCTGTCCCGCATGCCTCTCGATATTGACCATGTGATGAATAGTTGTACAGAGGAAATGTCACCTGAAGTGATTGGGGCGGTGATGATGGTTCACCACGAACAGCTGAGCAAAGATGCTGTTTGGATCACAGCCATATCAACGAACCCCGACAGCCTACCAGACGATCCACCAACAACCATTCCGAGGATCCCTATTGAGAACATTAAATCTAACCAGAACAATGACTTAGAGATTGGGACGTTTCTCCGTGCAAAGCTTGCTGGTAAACAACCACCGAAACAGCAAGGTGACCCTTGGGGGCTCCACCGAGAGTGGAACAATCTGATTACCAAGAAAGATATTCTGTACAGAAGGACCCCTTTGCCAGATGGGACGGTCAGGGAACAGCTGGTCCTTCCTCAAGTTTACAGGAAGCAAGTCCTTGAACAACTTCATAATGACATGGGCCATCTTGGAGTAGACCGAGTTGCACACTTAGCACGTGAGAGATTTTTCTGGCCCCATATGTACCGTGATATTGAGAGATATGTAACTTCCGAATGTTCCTGCTTGAAGAGCAAGGCACCGCCTTTGAAAGTAAAGGCCCCACTGTGTCCGATACACACAACCGCACCCATGGAGCTAGTGTCCATAGATTTCTTACATCTAGAACGAAGTAAAGGGGGGTTCGAGTATATTTTGGTGGTCATGGACCACTTTACACGGTTCGCACAGGCATACCCCACAACTAATAAGTCTGGGACCACTGTGGCCAACAAGATTTACAATGATTTTGTTCTGCGGTTTGGATACCCTTCAAAGATCCATCACGATCAAGGAAAAGAGTTTGACAATGACCTACTTCACCAGCTTGAAAAGTGTGCCGGCATTGCACCCAGTCGCACCACCCCGTACCATCCACAAGGAAACGGTCAAGTGGAGCGTTTTAATAGAACTCTTTTGAATATGCTCCGAACACTACCAGAAGAACACAAGAGCAATTGGAAAGAATACCTCCCAAAGGTCGTCCACGCATATAATTGCACTAGACATGAATCTACTGGATTTTCTCCCTTTTACCTACTATTCGGACGTAATCCTAGACTGCCAGTCGACCTGATGTTTGGTCTGGATGTTGAAGCAGGTAGCAACGACCATAGTACCTATGCAGGAAAATGGAGATCCTGCATGGAAGAGGCATATAGTTTAGCCCGTAAACATGCGGAAAAGTCCTCCGGAAAAGCCAAATCCAGGTATGATCGTTCTGCCAGATATACCATCCTTGAACCAGGTGATCGTGTATTGGTACGCAATCTTACACCGAGAGGGGGACCAGGAAAGTTGCGGTCCTTTTGGGAAGACACCATCCATGTTGTAGCACGCAGGATGGGATCTGGTAGCCCTGTGTACGAAATCAAGCCTGAGAAGGGCGTGGGACGCACTAGGTGTTTACATAGGAACTTACTACTGCCATGCGCAGGTCTTCAGGACAATACACCGGCTGTCCCATCTAAGAAACCTGCTAAACACGCAAAGGTCCAGCCTAAGCAGAATAGTACTTACCTGGGTGCGGATGATGTCGGCTCTGATGAGGAAAGCGACGGAGACACCTACATCGGGCCTGATCTTTCTAGACTCAGGAGGAGGGATGCTGACCACCGCCATCAACTGAATCCATCGGCCAGTATGTTCCACCCCAACCGAGAACATACAATACCAGATACAGATGACAACGTAGCCGATGAGCCATCAGAACCTCAAGCAGCTGAGGTTGAGCCCCCTGCTCAGGATGGAAACAGTCGACCACGAAGAAATAGACAACCGCCACGAATGCTTACCTATGACCATCTGGGTCAAGTTTCAGAATACCAACCTAGACTGTGTAGTAATTCAGTAACTGTTGGACCACCAACACCAAACTGGGTGTTCCAACCACCGATGATGTTTACGAGACCGTTTGGCCAAATAATGTGCCAGCCTCAAATTTTCTTTCCGGTGTGGTGAACAGATATAGAACTGTAGTTGGGCAACCGTTTCGTTGAATACATTGTAAATAGATTCAAGTAAAACTATAGTCTTGGGAAAATCATGTTAATGTGATGGAAGTGGAAACGTATATGCCATACCTCTGTTAAGATTGTGGTAAAGTTGAGTAATTGTTGGATGATTTTCTACTATTGGTGGCCCCGAGATGTAGCAGGTAGTCTACTAGGGGATGGGCTACAGCAATCTAGGTATGTGTAGTCCTAGCACAGTACAGAAAAGATTATTCTGAAAGTGGATGTGTGGGAGTAAGGAACTTCCCAAAGGCTAACCAATATTAGAAACTGTTTATATGCTAGTGAGTTTATACTCGTTTACTTGTCCTCAATTTGAGTAATAGTACTCTGCCAAATGGTTTAGATATACGGCCTGATCAACCGTGTGTATGATCCATTGCAATTGGATAGGGAATGTTCCCGTGAGGGCTGATGTTACTAGCATGCATAGTTTATCGGAGGTGTTATCCGTGTAGAACTTTTACCTGACTGGTTGTTTCCATGATTGTTGTTGTTGGCGATGCTCATGCGTATAGTCTTTGTACATTCGGGCTCATCCCAAGTGATGTTATGTGAAATGTCGGGGACGACATTTTGTTTCCGGGGGTGAATGTGAGGGGCTGTAACAGGGGCCCCCTTTTTAAAATTTGATAGTTTGGAAAGTCCGCTTCCGCTCCGGTCCGCATTTTGGGAGTTTTGACTGGCGCGCGTTGTTCTGTCGATGAAATTCAAACAACGCAGTTTGCTTGTTTTGTAACAAGTTTATTTCCCCATTTTGCAGGTATGTGTTATCAGATTTCTTCATGCTATACATCATTTTGTCGATAAATGTCTATAGAATTATGTTACGTAGTGGTTTTATGAAGGAAATGTGTTTCTAAGCTGTGTTGAGCAGTCGAAAGTCGACTGAGTTGGAAAGCGCATTTGTCCCGCTGTTTTAGCACTGTGGATGTGGGAATTTTCCTTGCATTGGCCACAGCCCCATGTAGTAGGATGAGCTATAGATTCACTGAAAACCTTATAAATATGTACCACAGAATTTATTTAAAAGGAATATCGTCTCCGTCATGCATTTTTGTATACTTAGAACGTAAACTGACGTCATGCCATATTGTAGCTGATAGCGGGGTCACAAAGTGTAAAAACAAGCATGGTAGAACACGTGACTTTCATAGGAATGTGCTTCACGTTAATTATCTGGAAACGTGGAGTCTGGTTTAGGCAGAAATATATATTCTTGAGTGCTGTGTATGAATTAATGACAGTCCTGATTTGATAGGTGAAATGAACTTGCACCTAGTCCGAGAGACTTGCGCTCAGGTCTAAACTCTGTTAAATGAATAGATAGTTGATTGAGACTCTTAAGGATTTAAAAGAATGTTTCCAATTACAATTCATGGTAAATGTGATTCATCTATTGTTCATGCACATTGTCACTGTGACTGTCATCACAATTTATGTCACGGTCACATAATTGGTGATTATTAATTTGTCTGTAATTCACAGTTAACATGGTTAATGAAGTTATTTCACAAATAGTACTTGCCATTGCAATTTATGTGTTTATTTTCCAAATGAGATTACCCATCACCATTTTCAATTTATATAATTACAATCCATCCTATACTAGCAGTCCTTAATATCCACTTAATGTCATTGTACAGTACTGTCAGTTATTTACAATTAATGCTATTATTTCACAAGCAGTTATTAATTTTCAATCCATGCCATTACATCAATATGTGATTTTATATTACATGCTAGTCATTATATGCAATTAATGTCAATGCCGTATTACTGGTCAGTCTTGATTAATGCCATTAATTTACTGTTCGTCATTAATATCATCATTTTATAACCGGCACCAATTTTCAATTAATGTCATTACATTAGCCATTGATTTCTGATTTGTCATTATCATGTCATTGTCTTACAATTAAGGTCACCGTCATTACCATCATGGTTACTGACTCTTATCATTAATGCCATTCCTATTAATAGAGGTATGCACCATTTTCAGATTAAGGTAACACTATTATTACCAGTTTGAATACGTTACTGTTTAATGTTGAGAATTCTAGTTCAGATGCGTAGAGTCAAATGTGATAGAGAACTAATACTTTCTTTATTACAGTAGTATAGAAAGTACAGGTACAAGCCCAGTTGACCATTCCTGAATATAGAGGACTGTAGGCCTTATATTTTGGAGATGTATTACATACTGGATAATATTAGGAGTGTCCTCCAATTATGCCGGTAGATACACTGTTGCGCTATTAATATTTGCTACATTAATAAAGTTCTGTCGATGAAATTCAAACAACGCAGTTTGCTTGTTTTGTAACAAGTTTATTTCTCCCATTTTGCAGATCCCCTGGGTATCCCCAAGTGAATCCTGGGTAACATATAGATAAACACCATAGCTCACAGTATTGGCAGGTTCATGGGAATTTATGTTTGTGCTGTGAACAGTTTATGAGCTACGGAGTCCAAACTTCAGCACCAAAGGGAAAATGCAGAAGAAAGTGTAAAGTGTAATTATCTTGGTGAAATGGTGGCACAGTCTGATGTATGCATGGTCACAGACTAGCAGGTGCCCCATGTACATACTTACAGACATAAGTCCATGATTGGACATGTATATACATGACTATAAGTGGTGAAGATTCATCTTACCATTGTCAGGGCATTGAAAATTTTCTTGTCATTTATTTTTCAAAGCCTGTTTTCTCCCTGATTTTTCACCAATCTTCAACATACACGTCATGTAAATGATGTAATATTGCTGGTACTCAATGCATTCAATTCACCTTCAAGTAAGGTTTCCACAAAAAATGCTCCAAGAGACAGGCCATGCATGCAATGCCTCCTAAACAATACTTAAACTATTAGAGTCACATATGGAGTGACATGTACCAGTATATGGTCAATTCCTTTGTCACAGGTGCTACATTCAAAGCACATTCTTGGTTAGCGAACTTCCCAGAATTTGAACAAAACTATTTTAAAACCATAAATTGTGTATAGAGATTAAATTTCTCCTGTGTGTAAATACTTTCAGAGGGAAATTTTTAATGACTGACATCAGCCAATCGAACTGACATCAGCGCTACACGGAAATATCACCATTTTTCAAACTAACTGGACTAACTGATGCATTCCTGTGATTTGAAGCTCATTCAGGAAATTCTTTCCATGAAGTATTTTAGAGTAGTAATGCTTATCATGAATTCAAGCATTGTTTGTGTTTACTAAGATTATCTGCTTACATGGAATAAATCGATTCACTGTTACGGGTGCTACAGGTTTCATCACGGGCTCTACACTCTATGAAAAGCAATTTGCTCTCTCTAAACCATAGAAAATGAACAATTTGGATACTGATATTTGATAGTTTAATCAAATAAACTATGAGCGTTCTCCAACACAAACATCATGTACATGTACATCATATAACTCATAACTATTATGGTATAAATAAAAAAAAATCAATAACATGTTCTAACAGAAAGGTCAAATTTCATGCTAAAATTTGCATCACAATATACAATGTCACAGAAGTGACCAAAGAGGTGATATTTACTCTGAAATGAATGTAGGAAAAACTTATTCCAAGTACAAATCAGTTCATTCAGCTGTACTATTCAAAGCTTAAACTATTATATTAAACTTTAATTCATTAGAAGAGTTATATATGTTTCAAAACATGACTGACCATCGATTTGATATGGTTAATGTGGAATGCTGGTAATTGATACCCTGAGAGACACTAGAATGCAGAGTGAAGATCTATTCTTGCATGGTACATGTAAGTCAACCAATTTGTGATGGATCTGTTTTGAAAATAATCATGTTAATATGGTTGCGACCATCCAATGTCAGATATTCCAACTTTCTTAAAACCTGAGATTGTTCGATCCAGGATGTGTCTGTCTTTTCAGTATACATGAATATCCTGTCTGATTTTTAATGATTTCCTGATATTGCGGCCACAGTAACCTTGACCTTTGACCTTGACCTTAATTTTGGTACATGACATATTGTCCCCCGTAATGTAAATACTGGTACTCAGAAAAATTTTGACTTTTAACAATTATCTAATTTTGGGGTCACAGTGATCTTGACCTTTGACCATGACCTAAATTTTGGTGACCAGAGGATACTCTACATGCTCTGTTCTATTCAACTGTTTCACTGTAGAAGAGTGGCGACCAGAGGTTAATCTACATGCTCTGTTCTATCCGAATGTTTTAGTGTAGAAGAGTGGTGACCAGAGGTTACTCTACATGCTCTGTTCTATCCAAATCTTTCAGTGTAGAAGAGTGATGACCAGAGGTTACTCTACATGCTCTGTTCTATCCAAATCTTTCAGTGTAGAAGAGTGATGACCAGAGGTGAATCTACGAGTCCATGGCATTATCCCCCAATGACAGTTTCCCCACCGACATGTTCCCCACCGACATTTTTCCCCCACGACAGTATCCCCACATGACATTTTCCCCAGGCGAAATTTTCCCCACCCTAATATAAACAAAACTACAAAGAAATGATATGCCAATGAATGAAAAGTGATGAAAAATTCCCTCTGCATGAAAGCGGCAAAGATTTGATATTATTATTTGATCACTTCATCAATACTGCCGATATATTCGATTACTAGACATTAAAATTTGAATTGAAAATATTTAATTCATAACGATTTAGACAAAACTGAACTTTCAAACAATACATTATCACAAAAAAATCTATTCAAAGGTATTGATTATCCACTTCATAAGCACAGAATAAAAAATAGCCTTGCCGGAAATTGACGAAATAACACGATAGTTCATTGGAATTCAAATTTGATGCGGTCGGTAGGCCTACATAAGACTGCCAAGAAATAAATAACAGCCAGAAAACAGAACATAACGTGATATTGATAATCTATTACTTTATTATGCCTGAAAAGAAGGCACGTTTGCATACATCTGCCGATGTTCAACTAAAAAGTAATCTCCCTTGAATTCCTATTAGGGTGAGGAAAATGTCGCTTGGGGAAAATGTTGTGTGGGGATACTGTCGCGGGGGAAAATGTCGTTGGGGAAACTGTCGTTGGGGGATAATGTCAGTACCCCTTAATCTACATGCTCTGTTCTATCCAAATTTTTCAGTGTAGAAGAGTGGTGACCAGCGGTTAATCTACATGCTCTGTTCTATCTAAATGTTTTAGTGTAGAAGAGTGATGACCAGAGGTTAATCTACATGCTCTGTTCTATCTGTTTCGCGGCAGAAGATTGATGACCAGAGGTTACTATACATGCTCTGTTCTATCTAACTGTTTCAGTGTAGAAGAGTGATGACCAGAGGTTACTATACATGCTCTGTTCTATCTAACTGTTTCAGTGTAGAAGAGTGATGACCAGAGGTTACTATACATGCTCTGTTCTATCTAACTGTTTCAGTGTAGAAGAGTGATGACCAGAGGTTACTATACATGCTCTGTTTTATCCAACTGTTTCAGTGTAGAAGAGTGATGACCAGAGGTTACTCTACATGCTCTGTTCTATCTAACTGTTTCAGTGTAGAAGAGTGATGACCAGAGGTTACTATACATGCTCTGTTTTATCCAACTGTTTCAGTGTGGAAGAGTGGTGATCAGAGGTTACTCTACATGCTCTGTTCTATCTAACTGTTTCACTGTAGAAGAGTGATGACCAGAGGTTACTATACATGCTCTGTTTCATCCAACTGTTTCAGTGTAGAAGAGTGGTGATCAGAGGTTACTCTACATGCTCTGTTATATCTAACTGTTTCACTGTAGAAGAGTGATGACCAGAGATTACTATACATGCTCTGTTTTATCCAACTGTTTCAGTGTAGAAGAGTGGTGATCAGAGGTTACTCTACATGCTCTGTTCTATCTAACTGTTTCACTGTAGAAGAGTGATGACCAGAGGTTACTATACATGCTCTGTTTTATCCAACTGTTTCACTATAGAAGAGTGGTGATCAGAGGTTACTCTACATGCTCTGTTCTATCTAACTGTTTCACTGTAGAAGAGTGATGACCAGAGGTTACTATACATGCTCTGTTTTATCCAACTGTTTCACTGTAGAAGAGTGATGACCAGAGGTTACTATACATCCTCTGTTTTATCCAACTGTTTCAGTGTAGAAGAGTGGTGACCAAAGGTTACTCTACATGCTCTATTCTAAGTGTTACAGTGTAGAAGAGTGATGACCAGAGGTTACTCCACATGCTCTGTTCAATCTACATGTAACTGTTTCATTGTAGAAGACCAGTCTTCTGGGAAAGCTTGTCACCAAATAACTATCATCCTGCACTCATTTGCATTGATTCATAATGCAAGATTATTTGCCAAATATTTTTGTGGGAAAATCTCCCCCCCCCCCCTTTCTCATTGAAATAGAGGATTCAAAAATGTGCATTTCAGTTTAGCAGTAGGTTCCCGAGCTGATGTTACCTAACAGCTGTTACATACATGTAATATTACCTGTCCCTCCCCTCCCTCTGCCCTCTCTCTGGGCCATGTCACAGTCTATGATTACCCCAGAGATGAGGGTACCTCTGACAGATGTGAATATTTGATGTGCGATGTGACTCCCAGTAACAGGTGTGATCTGTGATGATTGACAGGTTATCTGCCCTCCCTGACTATGTACACCTCTCGCCTAATGATTAAGAATCATCTGGTGGAGGTGATAGCTCAGCTCCTGCCTGTATTGGATGTCTGCCTCATATATATATATATATATAAATATCCATTCTCTCTGATCTGGAGCCGAAGAATGTTGATGGATTCCCCCACTTGTTAAATAGGTTAACTCTTCCTCATCAAGCAGTTGTTCTCTGCTAAGTGTCTGTATGGTAGTATTTAGCCTCATCAAAGTCCTTCTTACCCCTCAACCCGATTGGGCTAAGGGGTATTGGTGTCACCCCATCTGTCCGTCCGTCCATCTGTCCGCCTGTCCGTCCTGTTTTCCCCGGGCTCCCATATCTTGAGAACTACTGAAGGCAGGTCGACGGAACTTTTTCCAATATAGAATGAAGTCTGTAGATGTGCCTTTTGTATGTTTCGTTGGTCAGGACCTCGTCTGTATGTCCGTCCACTTTTCTGTTCATCTTTATCATGGTCTAATTTCAACATTATGTATTATGGGCCTTCTTGTGGTAAGTTTTTAAAATCTAGTGGTGGTCAAATCATTTACATAATAATTTCCCTGTATTCAAAAATGTTTTCTTTCCATTCCACTTCCAAAATAATCATGGAGTGTTGCGAGAGTTCTTATAAATCTACATATTACCTGCACCAAAACAGTTTTTCTGCAAGTGGACAGGGGAAGATAACCATGAAGAGAATTGAGTGGTTTTCTGTACTGGAAAATCTACATGTAGTACAAGTTTAAATCTACAATTTAAATCTCCACAGCTGTTCCTGCTTGTCAATTACCATTTTCCAATTACTCAGTTGGCTTTAATTTTGCTTCAGTTGAATTCGTGATATTTCCACGTCTTGGGAACACTTATAAATAATAGTTTGGTATCCATTTGGGCCATTATCAGCAGTGAATCTTATAGATCTACATTTATAGTATACAGAGGCTACAGTTTTGAATGATACACTGAATAAAGCCAATGTTTACTTGCTATATCTTCTGAATACATGTATGAAACTTCAAGATATATTAATGTGTCCATGCCCCCGATAAAAGATAGCTATTCTATGAAAATGATGAACATTATGAGAACAATACAGCATTTTCTCTGGGAATTGCACAAAAGCCCCGGTTTACCAATGTATACCTCCTTGCATAGTCGGGGTGGTACTGGATTCCGATTGTCCATCCGTCCATCTCTGCATCCATCTGTTCGCCCATCTGACATTCATTTCCGAGCAATAACTTGAACACCGTTCAGCGGATTCTTCACAAATTTGGTATGTATATACCATGCCACGAGATGTTGCTTGCATGGGCTGGACTGTTAAGAGACTTGAGGGGTTGTAACACTACTGGTGCCTCTTGATTAACCCTGATAATCAGATGTAAGCTTAGAAAAATGTCAACTTGATCATACATGTAGAGTTGTTGGCCACAAAATATCCAAAATACAATTCATTACCTTTTAGAATAAACTAGGATTTTGGCAGTGTAGGCTACATTTTCAAGACATATTGCATATTTTAATTATGCCCAGCCGGACTCTGGCCGGGGGATATAGAATTGCTGTATCTGTGTCCATAACATTTTCCCGTTAACACGCTAACTTGAAAACTGTAGTGTACATTCAATTCACTCCAAAAACTGTAGATTCAATTCACTCCAAATTTTAACTGACGATATAATTGGGGAATAATAGCTCACAGGCTGTTGATTTTGAGGTCACTAGGTCAAGGGTCATGGTCACTTGAGCTGGAAAATCTGCTAAGAAAAAGAGAGGAAAATCTCATTGAGGTGCAGAAATGGTTATTATTGTCTCGCATGCTATTTAGCAGATCTGCTACTTCGCAAATAATTTCTAAAATCAGGTTTAGAAAGGGGTGTGCTACTTTGAAGATAATTTCTAGGATTACTGCTAGTTGGCACTTTGACTTGCCTGTTCCCAAAGAAAATATATTGTATAATTAGCACAAATGCTAAATATTGATTATTTTTTCTAAATTGCAGCCAGAAGAAATATTCAATATTTATGATAACTCGCAAAGGCAAATTGTCGGACTGCCTCTCCCGAAAGAAAATATATTGTATAATTAGCACAAATGCTAAATATTGAATATTTCTTCTAAATTGCAGCCACGATAAATATTGAATATTTCCTCTAAATCGCAGCTCCAAATTGTCCGACTGCCTCTCCTTAGAGAAAATATATTGTTTAATTAGCACAAATGCTACATATTTTCAAACTTGCATGGGCTGGTGAATAAGGATGTTTAAGGCAGTCCCAAGTACACCTTCTTTGCTGGTCTGTGCAACTCCTCTGACAATAACAGGGATTATTCTATCGTTCTTCCTGGTTAAACAATGGCATGCGCTGGTATATAATTTTTAAGACCGTCGCAAGTACATTTTCATTTGTGGTCTGTGCAACTCCACTCAGACAATAACAGATTATTCTATCATTCTTCCTGGTTAAACAATGTGCATGTGCTGGTATATAGGATGTTTAAGACAGTCCCAAGTAATGCTGGATTGGTGCCTACAGAACGGGCGAAATAAAAGCATCCTCACTGATGTAGACAGCTGACATGTATTCAGACTTACTGGCACAACAAACCAATCATTCAACAACACTGTACGTTGGCATGCACTCAATAACCGAAGGTGTTTCGGAGACAATCGGCCCCTTTCAATGTAATTTCGAAAGAAACAAAACGCCAAAAACAACATCTTCCTTGGTACTTGATTGCAACAATCAAATTATATTCTAATTAGATGATATTATAAAGGTGCTAAATATTGAATATATTGTCCTTTCTCCGACACGGTGACATTACAGATATTTTAATGCGAATCTCTTCTAATTAGAGTAGATTATAAAAGTGCTAAATATTGAATATATTGTCTTTTCTCCGAAAAGGCTTTTGTAGATATTTAACTGCGAATCTCTTCTATTTAGCATACATTATAAAAGTGCTAAATATTGAATATATTGTCCTTTCCCAGACGCCAGCTACATATTTAAGTGCGAATCTTTTCTAATTAGATGATATTATAAAGGTGCTAAATATTGAATATATTGTATTTCTCGGACGCCAGCTAGATATTTAAGTGTGAATCTCTTCTAACTAGATGATATTCTCAAAGTGCTAAATATTTAATATATTGTCTGTTCTCAGACGTCCGCTACATATTTAAGTGCGAATCTATTCTAATTAGCTAATATTATAAAGGTGCTAAATATTGAATATATTGTCCTTTCTCCGACACGGTGTTACAGATATTTTAATGCCAATATCTTCTAATTAGACTAGATTATAAAAGTGCTAAATATTGAATACATTGTCTTCTCTCCGAAAAGTCTCTTGTGGATACTTAAAGGTCAACCCAAACGATCGGAGGTCAAAAATAATTAAAAAAATAGTCCTTTCGATTCTGAAAATAATGATTTTTTTTTATAATTTTGTGCCGTCTGGTTGGCCAGATATTGCCGTTTGAAAGGTGAAAATCGCTCTCCGGTCAATTCCAGCTGTGAGGTCACGGAGGGACAGCCGTCTTGTATTCTCTATGTTAAAGCCGTATACCACAGTCATAAGTAGCTGCTGATTTCTGGAGATTTTCGGAGTATCGGGGCATCATTTGTTAAATATGCCGCGATGTTGTGTAGTGGGAGGTTGCAGTTTTACTACAGATGACGTTGTTAGTATTCATTTGTGGCCTAAAGACGAGAAAATCGCTGCAAATTGGACGAAATTTGTACGCAACACGAGGGTGTGGAAAGAGGGCCCGAGCCAGTACTCGTATAATTTGCTCGGCACATTTTGACAGAAAGACATCATTCGAGGACCTCTACAGCGTAGCAGTTGAATTCTGGTACAAACCAAAACTAAAGAGAACAGTTATTCCAACTATCAAACCTAAGAACAATCAGAATGTGACAGCAAAGAAATCGGACAAGGAGAATCTACCACGGACATCGGCTGAACGAACCTTGCCTGCAAGCGAGGCCTCGGGCAGGGAGACAGCTGTACATACCCTGCTCGCTCTCGCGTCCCCGATGAACGCCCAGAATGCTATCCATGATGTGGCATTTGTTGCTTGAGCACCTACAAGTTAGACTGGATTAGTCTCTATTTCATATGTACTATTTAATAATAATAAAATGATCTTTCTTAAATATATATACGTTTGATAAGTAAATAAACAAAAAATATATATATTTATAAAAAAAATGAGAAAAAAAAAATGAAAAACTTATTTCAAGTATTTCTTAATAGGCAGAGTGATTTCCTTTTGTTTCCCCTTTAAAATACATTATGAAACAGTGGCTGGGTCCAGTCTACCTACAAGTGTGAGAGTGCATGTAGATCAGACAACGACAAAGTCGTACAGTGATCGGGCAAACCGGTCACCTTTTATTGTTTTTTTTCTGAACACCTATTGGTTCTGAACATCAATTGGAGTGAATGGCTGTAGATACAGAAGTGATAATAATAATTTCATAATCCTTTGACATTTGAGATTGTGGGAATATAATTCGATTTCAATTTAATTGAAGTAATTTGTCGAAAATTGAGCAAATGTGAATGCCGATCCATCACGTCGTTTCGACACCCACTCATGCACCACGGCTTACTTTTCGCCATGAATGTCCAAAGTTTTTTATCAAACTATATAATTCTGAAATTGGTATTTCATGGGGATTATGGGAAAACAAACAGAATTCAAATCGGATGTATATCAGTAGAGTTATCAACAGTTTACTGTCCATTCTGTCGAATCCCGGAGTTTATCCCTTCGAAAAGGCTGTCTTGGCCAGTAACAACAACAACAATACAAATGTGCTCGTTCTTTACATCACAGAATCGTTCTACATTCAATACAGTTTGAAATATATGGACATTTGGTCTTATAGATGACGATAACAAAGTTTCCAGTCAAGTTGCAAACCAGTCTGTATTCAACAAACGACCTCTCCGAATCCTGTCGTTGAGTTCCATGTTGTCTGAATGGTTGTCAGAGTCGGAGTCGTACGGCTCAAATTGATAGGGCTGAATTTCGTCGTTGGTCTTCAAACAACTGTTATTTTGCCCGTCATCATCCTCCTCTATGTCTATTTCATCTTCTTGGCGAAAAATATTTCCATCTAAGGAGCTGATATCGCTCGAATCGACGTCTGAATCGGAGCTCTGACTGCACTCGCTTTCCATGTTATCCGCTATTTTTTCTCAGGCAATTGCCCTGCGTGACGTCATCAACCCAGCTGTGAAAGTGTGAAAAAGCCCACTTTGCTCCCATTTTACGTGTGTTTCTGATCGGATTAGAATTTTTTCAATATTTTTTTCATACAAAGTGAAGTATGAACTATGATTTTTAAGGATTTTTAGACCAACAAAAAATCCGTTTGGGTTGACCTTTAACTGTGAATCTCTTCTAATTAGTATGGATTATAAAAATGCTAAATATTGAATATAATATATCTTCGCAGATGCCAGCTACATATTTAAGTGCTAATCTTTTGTAATTATATGATATTATAAAGCTGCTAAATATTGAATATATTGTCTTTCTTCAAACGCCAGATAGATATTTAAGTGCGAATCTCTTCTAATTAGATGATATTGTAAAGGTGCAAAATTTTCAATATATTGTTTGTTCTCAAACGTCACCTACATATTTAAATGCAAATATATTCTAATTAGATGATATTTTAAAGGTGCTAAATATTGAAAATAGTGTCCTTTCTCCGACACGGTGTACAAGATATTTTAATGCGAATCTCTGCTAATTAGAGTAGATTATAAAAGTGCTGAATATTGAATATATTGTCTTTTCTCCGAAAAGGCTCATGTGAATATTTAACTGCAAATCTCTTCTATTTAGTATAGATTATAAAAGTGCTAAATATTGAATATATTGTCTTTTCCCAGACGCCAGCTACATATTTTAGTGCGAATCTTTTCTAATTATATGATATTATAAAGGTGCTAAATATTGAATATATTGTCTTTTTCTGACGCCAGATAGATATTTAACTGCGAATCTCTTCTAGTTAGATGATATTATCAAAGTGCTAAATATTCAATATATTGTCTGTTCTCAAACGTCACCTACATATTTAAATGCGAATATATTCTAATTAGATGATATTATAAAGGTGCTAAAAATTGAATATATTGTCCTATCTCCGACACGGTGTTTCAGATATTTTAATGCGAATCTCTTCTAATTAGAGTAGATTATAAAAGTGCTAAATATTGAATATATTGTCTTTTCTCCCAAAAGGCTCTTGTGGATATTTAACTGTGTATCTCTTCTATTTAGTATAGATTATAAAAGTGCTAAATATTGAATATATTGTCTTTTCTCCGACACGGTGTTACAGATATTTTAATGCCAATATCTTCTAATTAGACTAGATTATAAAAGTGCTAAATATTGAATACATCGTCTTCCCTCCGAAAAGTCTCTTGTGGATACTTAATAACTGTGAATCTCTTCTAATTAGTATGGATTATAAAAGTGCTAAATATTGAATATAATATATCTTCGCAGACGCCAGCTACATATTTAAGTGCTAATCTTTTGTAATTATATGATATTATAAAGATGCTAAATATTGAATATATTGTCTTTCTTCAAACACCAGATAGATATTTAACTGCGAATCTCTTCTAATTAGATGATATTATAAAGGAGCAAAATATTCAATATATTGTCTGTTCTCAAACGTCACCTACATATTTAAATGCAAATATATGCTAATTAGATGATATTATAAAGGTGCTAAATATTGAAAATATTGTCCTTTCTCCGACACGGTGTACAATATATTTTAATGCGAATCTCTTCTAATTAGAGTAGATTATAAAAGTGCTAAATATTGAATATAGATGCTGTTAAAGTAACCCACTTTTCTGCCTACTGTGGAGTTTAGCAAAAATATCTGCACAATATCGCCAAATATGCTATATAGCACCATGTTAAAGCATAGGAAATTTGGAAAATATCTTTAAAAAGAAGCCAATTCTGCACCTAACTCGAAAATCTCCAGTTCCATTGTATTAATTGGTGTGAAACATTGAGTATATTGGGACAAAGAAGCCTGTATTTTATGTTTAGGTTAAAAGATTAAGTTCACTCAAGCCAGAGAACCTGTACAAATAAAAAATCTCCTGTTCTAAGTCCTGAATTGATTCAAAACTTGATAACTTCCTCACACATCGAGCAAAGAATAATCAAATAATTATTTTGAGATCAAATGGTCTAAAGGTCAAGGCCACCTAGGCCAAAATATGTTAATGATTATGATCAAATATCAAGTATACCTCAAACTCATTGCAAGTAATTCGGGAATAGCTTTGGGCCTAGTGATTTTTACCTATCAATGTATTGTTAGTTATGTCTGTTCATCAGAGTAGTTGTCTTTCCTAAGTGGTTTGTAGGATTAGAGTTTCCCACTTTGTATAGTTGAACTGTTGTCATGTTTATATAGAAGCCATTCTTCTGATAATCTACACTCTTCATCTTGGAGGAGTGCTCATCATCAGCTTGAACTGTTCTGCTGAACACATGGAATGAACTTGATGACATTTACATTCAAGTACAGTAAATCATTTTGAGTTATTTTGTATCTATTCGAATGACACAAATGATCATTTCTGAAATCCAATATGACAGCCACGATGGGTCAGTCACATGTAAATCACATTATTTCCAACATTGAACAATTATGCATCAATTTAATTGATTTTATATTCATTATTGTCATCTGATTTGTCTCAGTAAACTGGCGGAGGATATGTGAGCTCATGGCTGCTGTTCTTATTATAAAATGCCCATATTTGTATCGATGTACTGGCATGCACCCTTTGAGATTACAGTTCTGTTTGTTTTGCAAAGGTTTGAATGAAATTGAGAGAAAACAATTGATTGCATGGCTATGAGAGATAATAATTTCAATTATATTATGTAATACAGGTCTGTGAAGATTGCAGTTACAGATATTTCAAAGCGAATCTCTTCTAATTAGAGTAGATTATAAAAGTGCTAAATATTGAATATATTGTCTTTTCTCCGAAAAGGTTCTTGTGGATATTTAACCACGAATCTCTTCTATTTAGTATAGATTATAAAATTGCTAAATATTGAATATATTGTCTTTTCCCAGACGCCAGCTACATATTTAAGTGCGAATCTTTTCTAATTAGGTGATATTATAAAGGTGCTACATATTGAATATATTGTCTTCCTTGGACGCCAGCTAGATATTTAACTGCGAATCTCTTCTAATTATATGATATTATCAAAGTGCTAAATATTCAATATCTTGTCTGTTCTCAGACGTCAGCTACATATTTAAGTGCGAATCTATTCTAATTAGACAATATTATAAAGGTGCTGAATATTGAATCTATTGTTCTTTCTCCGACACGGTGTTACAGATATTTTAATGCGAATATATTCTAATTAGACTAGATTATAAAAGTGCTAAATATTGAATATAGATGCTATTAAAGTAGCCCACTTTTCTGCCTACTGCGGAGTTTAGCAAAAGTATCTGCACAATATTGTCAAGTATGCTATTTAGCACCATGTCAAAGCATAGGAAATTTGAAAAATATTTAAATAAAAGCCAATCCTGCACCTAACTCCCATTCTTCTGATAATTGAACACGCTCATCATCAGCATGAACTGTTCTGCTGAACAAATGGAATGAACTTGCTGACATACATTCAAGTACAGTAAATCATTTTGAGTTATTTTGTATCTATTTGAATGACACAAATGATCATTTCTGAATCCAATATGACAGCCACGATGGTTCAGTCGCATGTAAATCACATTATTTTCAACATTGAACAATTATGCATCAATTTAATTGATTTTATATTCATTATTGTCATCTGATTTATCTCAATAAACTGGCGGGGAATATGTGAGCTCATGGCTGTTTTTATTATAAAATGCCCATATTTGTATCGTTGTACTGGGATGTGCCCTTTGAGATTACAGTTCTGTTTGTTTTGCAAAGGTTTGAATGAAATTGAGAGAAAACAATTAATTGCATGGCTATGAGAGATAATTTCAATTATATTATGTAATACAGGTCTGTGAAGATTCCAGTTCGGCTGATTGCTTGAAGTTAAATTGTTTGATGCTGACAAAGCATTTATATTATGAAGACTAAACTCAAGTCAGATGATCGACAATATTATTTAAAAACAAAATTACAGTTTATAGTAAAGTTTCCTGGATGAGTATGATGTTAGCCTAGTTTCTGAAATTTGACAAGTGCTTCATCTGTCAGTGTGTTTACATGTTTGGGTTGAAAATCTGCCCAAATTCTACATTGGTTATTAGTGTTGGTCAGATATTGTAGAGGATTAGCTGTAATGGATGTCCACCCCCTCAAACTGGAGGAGTGTTAGGCCAGGAGTGACCAGTTAATGCCTGGATACCTGATCTACCACTTACACATTTACACTGACCCCTCTCTAGCCTCTTCAGTTTATGAAGATACCAAATCCTGTTTGGGTTTTAAATCACTTGAGTTGTCACCTTTGTACCTTAATTGCTGGAGCTTTTGGAAACATTTAATAGAATTCTTCCTAGTGGTTGTTGAGATAGTGATGATGTATTGGCGATCAACTCAGACTAGTTTGTCCTAATATATTTATATTTAAGGTCTTAAACTAAAAGCGGACATGCTGAGCAGTCTTCATACCAGAGCTTACTAACAAACTGTGATCAGGCTCCATCAAAAACAGCATTGTTTATTATTCCCACACATATATTTTCTCTGTCAAACTTTTCAGTATTTCATGTATAATAATTTTATGATTGTCTGTAGCTCCTATTCTATTCCATCCTCGCTAAAACCAGGGGTATCTCTATCCTAGATATAGCCTGGGCAATGATCAACGACAACACAGCGGCATCCTGCACATATTGACCAATCAGATCACTTAAGCACCGCGACCATGACAACATATTCGAAAACACCATTGCGCGATACCCAATGACAGATGAACATGCACCTTTTCAACAACCATGAACATTAATAAATATAAAGGAAACATAGTTTAAAACAAAATCTACTTGAAGAGAAAATCAACCCATTCATCTTCCATCAAACATCCAACAAGCCAGGCAAATGTGAAAAACACCGAAGCTTTAAAGGCGGTCTGCAATGTCAGTGTATCCGACCTCACCTTCCCACTGAAGGACTTGAATTGGGTTGAAACGCACGGATTTCTATAAAATTTCACTGGTCTATCCATTAATATTTAATCGTTACGCGTGCTTGGATTAAATATTTTACATGCGGTATCCGCGAATAGTTCAGCAGCGAAAGTAACACCCAAACATATTTTACCATCAGCGCAGTTTTTCTAGGTCACGTAACTGGAGTGTGGGCGGAACGCGGTTTGCTATGCAAGTTGGTCAAGGGTTCGCCTTTGGCTCACAAATAGAAACCTTGACGTGGTGAAGATGATTCTATTCAGGCAACTTCCCAAACTATGATACTGACATACATGTATCATCTAAGAATTGGAGCTCCAAATCAGTAGGATATATAATAAATGATATTAGTACATATTATGTTATATGTATTAGAATTTAAGAATCTCATTCCTGAATCGTGAGCTCTCTGAACATGCCCATAGTTGAGCAAATTAAGAGCCAACCAGGTCTCCTTCATTGTCTGTCCATTGGTGGTTATTTATAGCAGATACCATTCAAATATTAGTTGCATAGAGCATGTTTTCATGCAGGGTTCATGCAGAGCTGGAGAATGATGAAAATTAACTGGTAATGAACGGGTGTCAGGACATTTCCGCATGCGATATTTCGGTAAGAGATATATCGGCATGTGATTTTCGGTACCTGAAAAGTGACATTTTGTCATGCGACATTTCTGCAACTTTATTTCACAGGTAACGATTTTCACTTTTTTTCTGGTATGGAAGACAGTCTATATGATTAAGGCTGCCAAGATGTAAACTTATGTATTGATTGTCCAGATTTCAAATTCAAACAAAATTGACAAAGTGAATTGAAGCAGAAAATCTATGTAACAAACATGTCTTACAGTCCCGATAAGTATGATTATACATTCATTACAGACTTTACAAATAACATCAAAGTTTAATTGCACTAAGCATGATTTTATACCTATCGGTTTTCATGACTGATGGGGAATTTGCTAAAATGTCTATAATATCTGTAAACTCTGTACGTGAACATGTATCTCAAAACAAAGTATAAAACATTATAACACCATGAGACTCGACCAATTTTCAGCACTAGAATCTGTTCTATACTAAGCTAGTGTAATCCCAAAATAATGAAAATACTGTTATACAAACACTTTCTGTTTGACAAAATATATCTTCTTGAATTATAACAACTTAAACTGCCAAAATGTTGCATGCCGGAATCAGAGAATCAAGCTGATGCTAATATAAACGAATTAGAGTGCTTGATAAATGAAAATATTAAATCAAGGAATCCTGAAAAATCCTAAGAAATTTTTGTTTAAAAAAAATCTAAATAAACGAAACAGTGGAGGACGGCCTTACAAATGCATACATTCAAAATTAGCACAACAAATAAAGAGTCACAAAATATAACATCCATCTTCTTCATTTTAGAAGACAATAAATGATGATTTTGTTTCGTTGGCCATTATGTCTGTAAGATAGTATATTTTACAAATACTAATGGTGATCAGAGTTCAAGTGATCTTACTGTGACACCATTAGTCAGTCTGATGATTCCACTTTAGCTGACATGTTTACACAATGACAGATACCATGGTTAAGTTAAGGAGAAAGTTTACCCAAATCTTCCAATTAATCTAGTGTAAGGGCAGCATGTTCTTGTAAACATAGTGTGAATGGTGTGTGAGAAACTTCAGTCAGTATCAAGTAAAGTAGATTGAGAGCTTAACAACTCCTGTGCCTGTAATGGAATTAATACATACTAACGCTTATGGAATTTTATCTCGTTTAGTATTTCAGTGATCTCCCCTGCTAATGTAAACCATAACATCAAAATCTTGTGCTGGTGTAATGTCAGCAGTACCTACATCAGATGTTTAACCAAAACTTTCCCTTATCAATGGATAAGAAACTCTAAAAAAAAACCTCTAACGTCTCCACACTGCAGTTCTGGAATTTGAAGCTCATAGAGAACACCCATAAAATAAAATTTCAATTTTTTGTCAGATATTTTTTTGTTACATTGAAAATACTAAAATGCAAGCAGTGATTTTACAGTACAATCAGTAACAAGTGTTTAGAGAGAGTAAAACTAACTAATTCTTCTTACATAACAGTCTCATTTGTATTCACTCAGTCTTGAAATACATGAGTGAAGGGTTACATGTATCCCAGGAATTCAATTCAATTTAAAATAGTCTAACGATGGTCCTGAGCTCATTTTTATGTTTCTGTTCAGTAATTGATTGATTGGTTGATTGATTGATTGATTAATCTGTGCTATACTAAGATAGTTTAATCTCAAAATAATGAAAATACAATTGTAAGTTTATGATTGGATTTCATTGAATTTGCATACCATGATTCTAGGATTTAAATAGAATATTAATAATGCATATAAAGTACTCTTTCAACTGTGGCAGTGGAAATTTTTGCTAAGAGGTATTTGAGGATATGTAACCACTGAGGCAGTTTTATACATTTTTAATAAATCTTCTGTAACAATAAATATTCAACATAACAATAATAATATATATACTTTATGAAGGTGTATGTCTTGAGGAATTCACTTATGTAATTTACAGACTGCTGCTACTACCATGTAGAAAGTATTCAAAATTGAAAAAACAAATGAAATGAAAAAAATAGCCTCCAATTTTTCAATTGAAATTTTGTGAAAACTGTTTCACATATTTCAAATTTAAAGGTAAACCTTGATCAACTAAGTTTGTTTGGGTCATCGTCGCCGTGTGACCAATAAGGTTAGGTGCGACGTTAAACTTCAAACAACTAACCAACCAACCTTGATCATCTATTAAACAATGTCTCAGTTTTTGTTTTTTTTCTGCCTAATTCTGTTTTTATAGTATTTTAGCTGAAATGAATTGACAAAATTTGATTATCTTACAACTTTCTGAATTCAAAGTTGACTAATTAAAAAACTAAGCTGAACTTATAGGAACTGAGACGCCATTGACTAGATCACCACGTATAACAGGTATGCAAATTTTTGAAGCGTAGCGTGAATACTTTTCGAGAAATATGATTTGAAAACTTGAATTTTGGCCCAAAAAAAATGAAATGCGAGAAATCGGTCAGGCTATACATTTGAAGGAATAATTCCAATATTTCTCATTATTTGTGTTATAAAATACATGTTTGCTACCTAAGTCTTAAACCTGCTTTAATTAATGCCATTAATCCCTTATTAATTGCACAATCAAACGTAGAAAACGGAAGTTTAAAAGAAAAAGTTAACTCCCCTAGGAGAAGAGTTGTCCGCCCCTAGGAGAGCTCTCCACTCAAATCCAGCGTGGTCACTATATAGGCGACTGTAGCCTCATTTCTCATCCTCTTTCTCTTGTTTGCTTGACCAGTGCACATCTAAAGGGAAGTATTCAGAGGCAATTCTACAACATTGGTTGTTGTTGTCTCGCTGGTGTAATATCCTTTATCAAGTCTTGTGTTTGTTATTCATTCGGAACTTACTTACTGTATAAATATGTCTGAAGTTCCGACTGGCATTCCTTGTCGTACATGCGGGAAAGATTTATCCCCTTTGGACGCTCATACTGCCTGTTTATCTTGTAAAGATTTTTGTTACCGGGCGTCCACGTGCGCGGAATGTGTATTATGGAGTCCGGCGGCCTGGAAGAATTATGCCCAGGCCCGTCGGGCTTTTCTGTTACATGCTTGTGATGACCCGTCTTTGTCGGAGATCGACAGACGGGTCTTAGAGTTTTCTTTAGTTAAAGATATGAAGTGTAATGAAGATCTTGACCGGGCTGGTCAAGATCCTCAGTCACCCGTGTCAGTTTGCATACCTCCTAGCGGGACCGTCCTACAGGAGGATAATTCCAGGTTACTAGACAGCTTGTCCCGGTCTGGAGTTTCATTGTCTAGGGTCGGTTCAAATCCAGTCCCTTTGTTACGCTTAACAAAGGCCAGGTCGGTCAAGCCTGGCCAGTCTTTTGTTCTCGTCGAACAAAAGGACTCTTCACCCAAGGCTATCTCTCCATTACCTATTGGTTCTCCACATGTACATGTTAGTAGGAAGAAATCTAAGAAACGACGTAGAGTGTCAATTTCTCCTTTACGGGTTAAAACTAGACATAGTTTTCCTAATGCTGAAAAATCTATGGAAGCCTGTTCGGTCCTACCATTAAGTGTTCAGGTTGCGGGCTTACGTTCATCAATCCCCGCAATTGTTGATACTTCACATCGTCGTTCACATACTGCTACACGACACTCAGCTTCACATCACCATTCACGCTCTCGTACACAACGCTCGGGTTCACCACCTCATCGTTTGTTGTCACCTGTTCGTGATTCTGTTACCTCGGTTCGACGATCTCGTTCTCCGATCCGTAGTTCTCGTCTCCCGATTCATTCTGGTACTGTTTTACGACGTTCCCGTTCACCGGTACGCCGTTCTCGTACGTCGATAGTTCATTCTCCTGATCCTACTCACCGTTTTCCTGGTGTTTCGGCTCCCTCTGGTCAAGGTTACCATGTTCATTATCAACGAGCCCCTGTTCTTGATCATTTGGTGGATCCTGATTTATCGTCTTGTTCTCAGTCTCCGAGTTCGTCGAGTGAGTCGGATGATTCTTCTTCCTCTCAGACTAGTGCTAAAGTTACGTCGAAGATAGATCTTGCGCTTAATATGCAGGCGCTTTTAGCGTTAGTTCCGGATATGCCCGTGCCTTCGAAGGGTTCTTCTAGTGGTAAGTGCCGGACAGCTGCGGACTCTGCATTAGCTATTTCCAAGTCGGTTGTGCCTCATACATGTGCCCCGTCACCAGCATGGGCAGATCATTTAGACAAATTTGATCGTCAATTACAAGATGACAATAAATTTAAGAAGCCTAGTCTCGGAGCTTCCTATCGTCTTCATGATAACGTGTTACCTGACAAGCCACCCAAGCGTGATCGAGATTTATCTCAGGTTTCTAAATCAGCTAAATCTACTCCACTTGAATTCAATACCAAAGTTGTGGAGAATATTCAAGAGATGTTATTGACAATCCAACGTGCTTCCTCAATCACTGATTGGTTTTTGTTAGCGACTTCTCGGATTGCCTTGGACCCGGAGTTACACCAGGACGATGGATCGACTTCTTTGTCTGCGGGTCGTGTGGCTTATTTGCGGGGTTTCATTGAAACCCTAGTACAGGCTAATCATCAAGTTATTCAGGCCTCTTCTTATTCATACGTTTCGCTTCTTCAAGCGCAACGCAACGCCTTACTTAAGACGGTTAAGCCGGACGTGTCCTTTATGGTTAAGGATTTTCTGCTTCATCAACCATTAGCTTCCAGCGCCATTTTCAACAATTCCATTGAGTCTGTTGTTCCGGTCATCCGCGAGGAACGTACTGCGCGTTTGATTGGTGCTGTTGCTCGGGGTGGTTCGTCGGATCGTCGTTCGAGGCGGGGCCGTAACTCCTCTTCCACCCAACAAGATGGCGGCGCTCGAGGGAGGTTTCGGGGTATTGACAAACCTCCGCGGCGTGGGCGCCGTTCCTTTCGTGGTAAATCAACCAAGAGGGGTGGTCGTTCCAGTAAATGACTATCGAGTTCCCGGATCAGATCAAGCCGACGTTTTGCAGCCTCCTCCTTTCCGGACGTTCAATCATCATGTTGTGGGCGGCCGCCTTCAATACTTCAGAGACAATTGGCGTCTCATCACCGACGACACCTGGATTTTGAGAGTTTTGGAGCGCGGCTTCCTGTTCACTTTTCGTTCCCTTCCCAAACTTATCATTTGGCCACGCCCATCCCGCCTACCAGTCTCTGCGAGTCACGTGCAGACTCTTCTGTCGTCAGTCAACACGCTCATCGAGAAGGGAGCGGTCAGAGAATTACCGCCGACAGAGGACAGCTTTGGGTTTTACAGCCACGTGTTTCTGGTTCCCAAAAAAGACTCGCCCCAGATGCGGATGGTGATCGATCTAAAAGTGTTAAACAAGTTTCATCTCGCCCTCCCCCCTCATTTCAAGATGCCGACTGTTACATCGATTCGGGCCCGTGTACATCTTCGGGATTGGCTGGCCTCAGTCGATCTACAGGACGCGTATCTTCATGTTCCAATTCATCCTCGTCATCGCCGTTATCTCCGCTTCGTTGTCAACGAACGCCGTTTCGAATGGCAGGTTCTCCCATTCGGGGTCAACATAGCCCCTTGGCTGTTTACCCGCATTACCTCACCGGTCATGGCTTTTCTACACCTGCGGGGTATTCAGGTAGAGGTTTATATAGACGACATCCTCCTATGGGCAGCGGAAGAATCCCGTCTCAACATGCAAGTCCAGTTCACACTTCTGGTCTTACGTCATCTAGGATTCATCCCTCATCCTCTCAAGTCAGAGTTGGTCCCGGCTCAAGTTCGCCGTTACATCGGCGCTGTGTTCGATACCCGACATCAACTAGTGTATCCTCCGGAGGATCGTTGGGACAAAATTCAGCTGGTAATCCGAAAGTTTTTGTCATCAACGTCACAGACACGTCAACAGTGGCAAAGTTTGGTAGGTTTGCTCACTTCCACTCAGGACCTAACTCATTACGGCCGGCTTCAGGTGCGTCCACTACAGTATCATCTGTATCCTTACCTACAGACACCTTCCATAAACCCAGCGGTGCCGGTATTGACGTCTCTTCATCCATATCTGATCTGGTGGCAATCCCGGCTCAACGTCATGCAGGGCGTCCCATTCCGTTTTCCGACTCCGAGTTATCATCTGTACACCGATGCATCCGAGACCGGTTGGGGTGCCCATCTAGACGAATTAGTAGTATCCGGCAGATGGTCAACGTTGGATGCCAGTCTTCACATCAACCTTCTGGAGATGAAGGCTGTCATTTTGGCGGTGCAACATTGGAGTCATCGTCTCATGTATTCGTCTCTTCTCATTGCGACGGACAATTCCACAGTGATTGCTCACATCAACAAGTTGGGAACAACACGCTCGCTTCCAATGTTTCGCCTTGTGTGGGATCTCTACGAGTGGACTCGTCTTCATCACATCCATCTACACGCCCGCCATGTTCCGGGCCGGCTCAATGTCTTAGCGGACAGCTTGTCTCGTCCGGACACCGTACTTCAGACAGAGTGGCAACTTCATCCGGAGGTGTTCCAGCAGATCTCCATCATCTGGGAGTCGCCGCTGATCGATCT
>JAVTVY010018800.1:0-70080 GCA_036873755.1 Hanleya hanleyi | reverse complement strand
TAAATGACTTTTCAACGTTTTCTGTGTAACGTTTGATGGATGAAAAGGAACGAACTTAGGAGAAATAGTTATATTAATATATTTTTTGTATGACCATCATATTCATAAGAGAATATAAGAATGAGTGCAACGAATTGCATTGTTCCTAAATTACATATTTGTAGTCACAGTACAAACCGAGATGACGAGGAACTACACAATGACAGAAGATCGAGCACCAGATAATGCGTGCTTCAACAATACCCCAGTGTTCTTGGAATGTTCGCCATCTGTGAATACCTCAATTGACAAGAACACAGCCATTGACTGTCCAGCAGAAATAACCACACATATTGACACAACGTCGACCACAATAACAGATCCCTCGACTAGGACTACTACGTTTTCCGATTCGTCGACCACGTTCATCAGCTCCTCCTGGATGAGTTCAACTGCTGCTATAAACACAGAGGACAGTTCGTCGTCATCTACCATGTTCGGTGTAGAAACAGAAGTCACAACTGAAGCTACATCAGTTACCGATTCCACGACGGCTTCTGCTTGGTCCTTTTGGGAATTTTCAAGACCGGCTACTCGTTCTACAACCAATGATAATCATTCCTCTACTCGAAAGTTAACGGCTTCCATGTCTTCGATTTCAACCTCTGTCAGATTGTCTTCTAGAAGTTCAACATCAATTACTTACTTGACAGTGAGAGGTAATACCTCTTCTTCCGCGTTCACACAACCAAGTATTTTTGAGGAAACAACGTCTAACGTATCACCAACGTTCACTGAGCTCACTGGATTTTCAACAGAGCTCACTACAGGTAAATGTTTTTCACCACATAGTTCATCATCTTACTGAAAAGTATTCTTCTGGTAGCAAAAAAGAATTCAAACTTAGGAGGTTTTTTCAAGACACAATCAGCAAGTTTCATCGGCCTCTTTTCTACATGTCCAAGGAAAACACAAATGTGCAAAGATGAAACGTTTGGTATGGCATAATCTGCGTTCATTATTATGATATTTTGTCGGTCAGAGAATTTAGCGATTACCACATCCTTGAAGTAAAAGTTTGGTAGCTCGTATGAGGGTGACTCTTATGTCACCCTCATACGTCTTGCTTTAATAGATGGCTTTTACTCTACCAGGCCGGGCCCCCTCTCCCAAACTTTCTGTAATATCTCCGAACGACAAAAAATTGAGAGATGACACTCCGTGACTTTCTGGATTGTCATATTGGGATTGCTTTGAGTCTATTTGCATAACCCCCGAGCAGCGGATCAAGGGTAAATTCAAACTGTCGGCCACGTGGGGTACCAGAAAAGTGAGGTTTTCGTCATTTTTCTTCAAAATTACTACTTTTCTGCGATGAAAAGTGAACAAAAACTATTTTATTTCACATCAGATTGATATTTACTCATCTGCAGTTTTT
The DNA here is from genome assembly GCA_036873755.1 of Hanleya hanleyi. Taxonomy (NCBI): domain Eukaryota; kingdom Metazoa; phylum Mollusca; class Polyplacophora; order Lepidopleurida; family Hanleyidae; genus Hanleya; species Hanleya hanleyi. The sequence continues at coordinate 68,663 of JAVTVY010018800.1, read as the reverse complement.
GCAGGGAAATTACATAAATAAAAAAAATCGAAAAATCTGACCGAAAAATCGAAGAAAAAATGCCTTTTTTGAAAATAACGTCACTGTGAAATCATCAAAGCGGCCATCTTGGATTTGTTTACATTTTCTGTTAGAGATTGACCCAAGGGTATGGTTTGGTAAGTTTGATCCCAATAGCTCAAGAGATAAGAAAAATAATAAGGGGGGGGGGAACAAAAATGGCACCCCCAGGCCTAGACAGGTCTCAAAAAGCCCAGGCCAGATAGGGTTAATGATGATGCGTAGTAATCTGGTCTGAATCAAGAATTCAGCGCGATATTCTCTCTACGATTTTATATATCGCTTTTTCTTATATTTCAGGAGTGAAAGCCACCGCAAAGGGTAACGTTTCACCGGCGATTTCAACCGTAAAACAATGCTTATGCCCGTGTCGTCGAAGGAATATAACGTACTCAAATATTAGCAAGGATATTTTTATGAAAGAAATACTCGAGGACCTGACAATAGATACTGGCAATCTCTCGGCTGCGAGAAGAAAGCGTATCAGTGTATATGACAGTAGGATGAGTCCTATCGCTATTGGAAGTGTATGGGTTGGAGTGCTAGTAATCATGTACGGTGTACTGTTCCTATCAGATTTTTTTGCTTACGGACTGAAACCGAGAATTGATCACCCAGAGCAGTCTTCGCGTTGATACGGTTTCGGGTCCAATATCGACTCCAGATGGATCAGGTACCTTGTCAGATTGATTTAGCTATCATCGTTTGCATGGCAACGTGTAATTTTAGTATGTTTGATGAGATTTTCCTCACTAAAAGCCTCATTTTGTTGAAAGTCATCGATTAGACACAAAGATACATGAAAGAAGAATGACATGCACATTATACAGATATTGCATGCTGTGAGGTGTGATATCACGATTTGTCAGCTCGAGAAGGTGATGTTCAACGAGTGCGGAGCACGAGTTGAACATCACATTAGAGAGCTGACAAATCGTGATATCACACCTCACAGCATGCAATACCTGTTTTATTATACCGAAAAAAACGTACAGTGTCTTTTTTATCCATGATTTCGGCCAAATCTTCATCGGTTGGTAACGTAAAACGCTTTCCGTCTGTACACGCCAGCGTGATTACATGACAGCACAACAAACGACAATGCTACGAAAGAGTCTGTTTACGGGCGATAACTGCGCGAGAAGGTGTGACATTGCCTCTGCCGTGTGACGTCAGCGCGTGATCGTGTGATATCGGCGCGAGATCGTGGGACATCACATTGACGAGCTGTTTTTCATAAGACATCGAGAATTGCGGAATATCACGTGATGGTGTCTCAACCAATTAAAATAAACGAATACACTGAGGTATAATAATAAGATATATCAAACAGTAATAATGAACCGGGCTCTCATCCAGGAGATACACGTATCATCAAATCTGAAAACCAAGTTACGATTTAACATCTAGACCCACGGCTATATGGCAAACCGTTTTACTTTTTATTCGGCATTTGCTGATATCATTAAATATTTGCTGATATCTTCAAATGATTTGCTGATATCATCAAATGACTTGCTGATATCATCAACTGATTTGCTGATATCACCAAATCAGTCGATTTGCTGATATCCCCAAATGATTTGATGATATCACCAAATGGTTTGAAGATATCAGCAAATCATTTGATGATATCAGCAAATCATTTGATGATATCATCAAATCGAGTGATTTGCTGATATCAGCAAATCATTTGATGATATCATTAAATATGACGGAACGTGAAAATAAGCCTAAATGTTAATGCCTGCTCCCTTCTCATCCTGTTGTTTGATAATTTATACCTTGTGGTAAAGCTATCTACCGACAAATTATATGCAAAATCTATTACGGTACTTAAAGAACCAGACAATAACAATAAAACCTATCAAACCTCTGGCACATACCTTACGTCAAACTTTACTAATAAATGACAAATAGAATCACGAATATAAGGGCATTCAAATAAATATACAGCAGGGAAGATAAACTTTTCCATAGCGGGTTATTGACTTGTAGACACAAACTCATTAGATCTGCATTTGTGTATAATCGGGATGAGGCGAAAGGGGATAATGATTTCGGGAAAGCCGGTCAGCATGGAGCATGGTATATTAAGGCAGAGCCGATTGTCGCGCTTCTTCACTGGTTAGCTTTTAGGGCAGGAGATAAGGCATAGCCGCACATACAACAATAAATTAGTCTCTACGACCCTTTACTGCCCCGTAACAGGAGACCAGGCTCTTACGATAAAGACAGAACTATAACCAAGCCTCAATACAATCTTTATTACTCGACTTCATATACAGAAGTATGGTAATCCATAATAATAGTAGTTCGATTTGAACAGTTTAAGAAGCGAAATTATATACAAGGGTTGGAAGAGGCAGGTGCAGAGTTGGTTGAATCTGGTGGTGCTCGTGTTGAAAATCTGGCAGAGTACATTTTAAAAACTTGGAGGGCAGATTTAGAGGCTCGAGACTGTTCAGGGTTGAGAATTTGAAGTCATATGGCTTCTTTTATCTTTATTTGATGTGGGTACTGTAATCAAATGGTACTAAAGCCGATACAGATTGAAAGAGTTGTGTGACATTATTTATCTAAGCATGTCCCCTGTAAATTCAGTATAATCTCAAGCGCTATTTGTTGAACATTCCGATCACATTTCAATTCTGTGTTACATCTATGTTGACCTTGCCGGGGTGGGGGTCCGGTCGGATGTACACATGTACACAAAAACTCGTGTGCGAGGTAGGTCCACCACAGTGGTTAATGGTCAGGACCTACAGGTCAACCGCCGCTAATGAGGGCAGAAATAGTGGAGCGAGCCTGTGAAACGGAACATGCGCTGTGACGAAGTTTATTGTCATTCCGAACAGGAAGCCTTCTATGTTATGGTTCATACTTTGACCTTCCACCATATTTGATGATATCATCAAATATAAAGTATTTGCTGATATCATCAAATCATTTGCTGATATCAGCAAATCAATTGCCGATGTCATCAAATCATTTGATGATATCAGCAAATCATTTGCTGATATCAACGGATAAAGTGCTTTTGATGATATCATCAAATGATTTGGTGATATCAGCAAATCATTTGATGATATCAGCAAACCAGTTGCAGATATCATCAAATGATTTGGTGATATCAGCAAATATTTGCTGATATCAACAAATATTTACTGATATCATCAAATATTTGTTGATGTCAGCAAATGTTTGATGATATCAGTAAATCAATTCATGATATCAGCAAATATGATATTTCTATTGAAACGAAAACAACAGGTATATCCTACGATATTTCCGAAAACCATCCTAAATCGAACAGACGAGAAATTCCGACATATGATGTAGAATATAAGTAGTAGGGAGCAGTGATATCCACGGCAGTTTTCCAGGGAGGTAACTCTTGGTTCCCCTTTTTCCGCCAGGGGGCGCCACCAGTCCCGTATGACGTCACTTCCGGTCTGGGTGAATGGAGCGTGACCTGTGAACTGTATGACGTCACTTCCGGTCTGGGTGAATGGGGCGTGACCTGTGAACATGATAGGATAAGTACTGACCTGTCTGTGGGGACTCAATGTCGTTCATCTCCGTGTCTTTTCGGTGAGAGGAACATGTACTGGGGGTTTTCCCACAATGTCGTTCACCTCCGTGTCTCTTCGGTCAGGTCCGTGTCTTTTCGGTGAGGTCCGTGGGAACATGATAGGAGATTGCAACATTGTTGCACGCTCGCTACAATGTTGCGAAGATGTCACGGAGATCACCGAAGAGACACGGAGGTGCCCGAAGAGACACGGAGATCCCCGAAGGGGGCGAGAGGGGTCCCTAGTGTACCGATGGGGTTGTATGAGGTATCAATGTGAAGCATTCGTGAAGGGGCATCTGATGAGGTGTGTGTGGGGTTGAAATATGGTCATTCTGCGCATGCGCGGTAGACCAAGGGTATGGAAATACACGTCTTGGGATCTAGGGGAGCCCCTAATGGACCGATGGGGTCGTATGAGGTATCAATGTGAAGCCTATGTGAGGGGGCATCCGAGGGGCTGGGTGTGGGGTTGGAATATGGTCATTCTGCGCATGCGCGGTAGACCAAGGGTATGGAAATAGCCGTTTTGGGATCTAGGGGAGCCACTAGTGGGTCGATGGAGTCGTATGAGGTATCAATGTGAATCATTCGTGAAGGCGCCTCCGACGGGCTGGGTGTGGGGTTGAAATATCGTCATTCTGCGCATGCGCGGCAGACCAAGGATATGGAAATAGCCGTTTTGGGATTTAGGGCAGCCACTAATGGACCGATGGGGTCGAGTGAGGTATCCATGTGAAGCCTATGTCAGGGTGCATCCCACTGGGTGGATGTGGGGTCGGAATATCGTCATTCTGCGCATGCGCAATAGACAAAGGGTATGAAAATAGACGTTTTGGGATGTAGGTGAGCCCCTAATGAGCCGATGGAGTTGAGTGAGGTATCAATGTGAAGCCTAGGTGAGGGAGCATCCGATTGGACTAGTGTCTCGGCCGTTGTCCACATTCTGCGCATGCGCAGACAGGGAATTCTGGGAAAAGGGTGTGGAAATAGACGTCTTAGGGTTTAGGTGAGCCGCTAATGATCCTATGGTGTCGTATGAGGTCTTATTTTGAAGCTGTCGTGAGGGAGCCTCTGCCTGGGCTAGTGTGTCGTTCGTTGTCAATAGTCTGCGCATGCGCAGTCTGGCCGTAATATAGAAATAGACGTGCTGGGGTTTAGGTAGGTCCCTAATGGTCTGATGGGATCGAGTGAGGTATCCATGTAAAGCAGTCGTGAGGGAGAGTCCGACGGAGTGGGTGTGAAGTGGAACTGACGTCATTCTGCGCATGCGCAGTAGAGAAAGTGTATGGAAATAGACATTTTGGCGCCGACAAGGGTCACTGGGTCCGATGGAGTCGTCCGGGGTCTTAAGTTGAAGCTCTTGTGAAGCAGCATCCGATTGGACTCAGGGTTCGTCCGTGTTCAAGGGCCTGCGTATGCGCAGTCTGGTCGTAGTATAGAAAGCAGACATGTTGGGGGATGCGTGGGTGTGTGTGTGTGTGTGTGTGTGACCCACCACTAGGGGTCCCTGGTTTGGGGTTGGGTGGTGTGGGTTCTGCGCACAGACGTCACTTCCGGGTTTCACTAAAGCTACCTTCGAACACAGAAGAGTTTCAATGTTCCCCTTAGACGTAGGGCCCGGATGTTCAACCTCCGGGTTTTTTCCGGCCTGGCCCGGCCCGGCCCGGCCCGGCCCGGCCCGGCCCCGCCCCGCCCCGCCCCGTCCCGGCCGCAGCGCGCGCGCGGATTACTCCGGCCGCAGCGCGCGAACGGGTTATCCGGGCGCACGCCTGCGCGGGTGAATTTCGGATTATCCTAGGCTACTGATGGGCTACTTTCTCCACGGTGTTCGAAGCCAGTTTCACCGAATCCCCACATGTCTGTTATAGCTTTCATGCATTATGCTCATATAGAAAACACACAAAGCAGGGTTTTTTTTGGGTGAGATCTCATTTTTTTATTCAGTGAACAGCAACAACGTGAGAACAACCACGTGAAAACTGAAGCCCAGAACAGGGGGCTTGTACATTGAAAGAACTTAAGCCCAGAACAGGGGGCTTGTAAACTTAATCCCAGAACAGGGGGGCTTGTACATTGAAAGAACTTAAGCCCAGAACGAGGCTTGTACATCGAAATGATGGGCGGCCCAGTCATATACGAGTACATCGCGGTCCTCAGCCTTGGGGTACTCGTCAAACATCTGTACGATGGTAGATAAGGGTCTTCCCCGGCATCGATGGTACAAGTAAAACAAGCAATATTGTCCGCACACGCTACTGGCCAGGCTTTGCAACGTTTGACTGTTCCAACACCACGTCTCTGTGCCTTGATCCATGAACTCTGTTAAATCGGGAAGGAGGGGTGGCAGGCCGTACGGGTCAAAGTATTCGCCCTGCTGTTCTGTCAAGTACACGCCCACCCAATGTTCACCGGGCCGATCCATCGGGCCCGTGTTGAGAACGTAAGCAGCAGGATACATACGGTCTAATGGGAACACATCTCGGGCGAACACCCCTTGAAAGACCATACGTGTCTCTGGGTCATTCTCCAGCACGGTGGTTAACTGGTCTGTATCCATGTTAGGTGGAGAAGTCACACAGGACATTGCGCGCCTTGTCCACTTGAATGATGTTGTCAAACTCGGCGTAGCAGATCACATTGACGGTGCTCCGGAGGGCTCGTGCAAAGTGGATTTCCAACCATAAATTGCCTTGCTTGGCGAGGGCCAGCTGATGGTCGTTCTCTAAGGTGGGGGTCAAATCGAAACAGAACACCGTGTATCCGTTCGCGTAGTCCTCCAGACTGATCATATCCCTTCGTCCTGGTTGATTTGACCGGTGGCTGTAAACAGGCTCTGATAGGCTCGAATGAAATTCGCGCGCCCAAAGTTCGGTGTTAAGGCCGTGGCTGGGACCTGTTGTCCATCCACATACAGGGCCACAAAATTGATGCCGAAATGTTTAAAGTCAAACGGGTTCTCTGGGTAGGCTCCGCTGAAACTGGTATTTTCCACACAGGCCAGGATCAATAGATTTGGTAGTTCCCCCAGGAACAGATTTTCTTTGTTGGCGCTCATATTTCCAGCAGACACAGAGAACACTTTGGTTTGCACACGTCGGATAGGGTACTGGGCTGGTTTTGTTTCCAAGGCTTTGAGGTGTCCCAATTGAACGGCTGGATTCGGTTTCACTTTTCGGACATACAGGACTGCGTCTTGGATGACAATCTTATAGTCAGCGGCATGCCCGTCTACGTTAGTGGCCATCAAGGCGAAGGTCGGAGGCGCCCGTATCAGTCGGATTTTGATGGGGATCTTGTTCAACAGGTACCGGTCTTGCATGAACATGTCTGCGTGCAGTCGACCCATGAGATCCACCGCGACGCCGTTCGCGGTCAAAGCCTTCCGTTTGCTATATCCCACATTGTCGTTCTCTACGCCCATGTACTGGGCTGTGTCCTGGTAGAATAAAGCGGCTGTCAGTTGAGATTTTTTAGCCTCTCGCCCATGCGACAACAGCGTCTCGATGTAGGCTCGATAGGGGTACGTGTTGGTCGAGTCACTGATGAGTTTGTCGCTGAGAAATATATCCACCTGTTGAAACATCGAGTGCAGCCAGAGATTCGTCGGGCTCACCGTTGCTTGGTCAACGATTCTGGAGCCATCTCCATTGACGATGTTGGCTTTCACATACAAGTATGTATGGGCTAAATCCACATAGGCCGTATCCGCATTACTAATGGTGAACTCGATGGGCCCTGTTGCGTTGATGCTGGAGAGCGGGAGATGCTCCACCCATAATCCTTGTTCGGCACTGGTCTGTGTGGGCGGGACGGTCCACAAATCAAATTCACTGTTGGTGGAGGGGCAGGACTCTGCGTGGATCAAGGACATGTTTTAAGAAAAGATATCCTGGGTCTTCGATGTGCGTCGTCGCTGGGTCGGTCGTCGACTGGTGCGTGGTCTCGGTGGTGCAGGTCTTTTATTCCCTACGGTGCGTTGTGCTTTGGCCACCAAGACGCCTCCTGCTTCTTTGGCCCGCCGTTTCAAGGCTTCTTTGGGTGCCGTACCCCCCAAGACATCACCTGCGACTTGCAGTCCACTGCGTACCGCTTGTTTGCCGATTGCTTTCATCCCACGCGTCACCAAGAGCAGGAACGTTTTGACGATGCTCCCGAGTATGTTCCCCAGTCCATGTCCACGTTGCATGCGTGCACCACTAAAAACCGGAAAGCCACCCCCGGCCTGTTGGGCATAATAGTCCATATAGCTGCGTGCATCGCACTCGTAAGGCACCTTCATTATACAAAGTGGGGATCACGTGCTTGTCGACAATGAAGTGTCAGCACCACTTTCCCGCGTTCGAATTCCACCGGTCGTCCCGTGTCATCTCTTATATCCACCGTGATAGTGTTGATGTGGGTTTGTCGTACGGGTAGGTAGAGCATGTGGGTGAAACTGTGGGTGACTTGATCTCCATACGTCTTTTTAATGGGCACCACCCGTAACAGAGGTGTGTTGATATCGCCCACGATGTGGTTGTCCACCACGTCCGAGTAGACGTAGAGTCCGTTCATACCCGACTTGATATCCATCGGGATCTCGCCTTGGTGGGCGGTGGGACCAGCGAACGTCTGTAGATCGAAACCCAGCATTTGCTGTAGGATAGGACTCAGTACGACACTCGCGTTGGCGGTAACGATAAGCTGTGCCTTGTCGTTGTGTGCGTTGTAATCGAAATCCACGTGATTCTTGAAGGCAAAGGATTTGATGGGGTTTGAAGTATTCGTGACCTCCCGTAGAGCCTTATAATGCAGCAGTCTTGACAGCCCACCGATGAACTCCTTGAGAGTATGATGAGTCGGGTGTCTTTTCCTTCGTAGGTCACCTCGTACCACACTTCATTGGCTCGCACGTTGTACCACGAGTAAGGGTATTGGATATCCACGAGGCCGTATTCCCAGCGCCCAGGTAAATGCAACGGTTGCGGTAACTGGGTCACGTACTTGGCCAAGGTGTTGTCAGGAAACACATCCAGCGAACTGTTACTGGGTAGGGCGAGGTAAAACATGGCGACTGAGCTGTCCTGCTGTTGCTGTTGGTTTTAATAGGTGTTCCAGGCCTTGGGCGGTTGTGTCCGGCGTCGTGTTCGTCGCGTTGACTTGCTACGTGTCACGGCTCTGGTGATGTGGGGTGTCCTGATCAAGGATGGTTTTTTAAAGGTCTGAAAAGAAGGTGCCCGTTGTGGTGGTGGTGTTTTGGGAGGTGACTCCGGTTCCCATTCGGATTCCCAAGAAGGTAGTGGGCCACTCGGCGATTGCTGGGTTCGCTGCATAAAGGCCCAGCGGTGGGGGTTCCCCACCAATTCCTGTGGTACATGCATGTCTTTCAAACCTTGAGCCACATCGGCCAGGTTAGGTAGGCCTTCCACGAACGTGATGTGGGGCATTGCTGCATACGCTTCCTGCCATTCTCCGTAACACCACACGACTCGGGCAATGGGTGGGGTGATCATGCTGTCGGCGTGTTGAAGGAGCTTCCTGACGAAGTGCGTTTTGCCGGAACCCGTCGATCCTGCGATGACGCAAGTTAAGGGATGCTGCCACCGAGGGTCCATGGTTCGAGCTTTATGCGCTGTCGTGGTAACCCGCTCTTGTAAATTTGGTACGAGTGAACTGGAGTGGTGGTGGTGGGTACAACGTCGGTCGTCGGTGTCTGTTCACTGCGAGGGATGATGGTGGTGGGTACAACGTCGGCCGTCGTTGTCTGTTCACTGTGAGGGATGAAATCCGGTGGGTTTCCAGACGTAGTGGATGTACTTGGTGTAGGTGTGGAGCTTGGTGTGGAGCTCGACGTGGCTTTTACACGGGGTGTGGTGATGACTGGGCTCGATACGGGGTTGACTGGTGCTATCTGTAGACCGGTTTCACTGGTGGCTGGTGTTCTCAGTTGGTTAAGTAACGTGCTGACATAGGCTACGTCGTAAAACACACCTCCGTACAACACACTCAGCAGGGTTAGCACTATCACCACAAAGCCCACTTTCGCTTTGAGCGTTTTGGGAGACGCTGTGTTCAGAGGCAGCTGCTGTTTGTCCATAGCACCGTGGTCGAACGTGGAATGAAGGATGACGGCAGTGGTGTCTGGCTTTATAGTCGTTTCACCTGGTTGGCAGCAACCCAGGAATTGAAGGAACTGGGTCAGCCTTGCCATTTGACGAAATGAAACAGTTTACCACGCCGACGTTCCGTTTTCAAAATCTGCTCCATCGTGTAGTAATCTTGCTGTGTTTTTACGACAGGCTGTAATTCCGTCTCGTAAAACGTCCCTAGCAACGGTTCCCCTGGAAGATCTTCCAGTTCATAGACTCGCTGCTGTCGGGGTAGGCGCCGTTTAATCAGGAAGTGTTCATCGCTCCAGTTGGGCAAGTAACTTTTCTCAAATTGACCTTTGACTTTACTGATCCGTACAGGGTCCCCGACCTTGTACACCTCCTTCGTCGTTCGCTGCGATTGCCTGAGGTACAAGACTCGCCGGACTTGGGCTTCATTGCGTTGGGTCACGGTAATGGGGGCTCTCTCTATACTCCGGTGATAGGCTCGATTGTAACCACTCACAATTTTCGGGAGAACATCGATGTACCGCCTTGTATTCTTATAGGTGAAATATTTATACATGCGGCCTTTGAATGTCCTGTTGAACCTTTCCACCACGGAAGCCTTGGTCTCGTTGTACGTATGGAAGAAAAACACCTTCTGGGCTTTCAGAAACTGTTGGAACGGTCTGTTGAGGAATTCCGTGGCTTCGTCGGTTTGCAAATACATGGGTTTGCGCCCGGTCTTGAAGATGTCCTTGAACGCCGCTATGAGATTTGCCCCCGTTTTCGTCCGGATGGGTACCACCCACGCATACTTCGACAGGATATGGATGCACGTCAAGATATACCGATTCCCATCGTTGTGTTTGGCAAAGGCGCTCATATCGACCAAATCCGCTTGCCATTGGGCATATAGTCCTCCCACGATGACCCGGTTCCGGAGAAAATGGCGACGGGCAGCTCGATGTAAGGTATAGGTGTATTGTTTTCTTAACCAATCTCGGACTTGAGCACGTTGTATCCCCTGGGGTTTGGCCGCGCGACAGAGAGCCGTCAATGCACTATAGACCGCCGGACTGTCGGGACTGTAGTATAATTTATCCAACACCTTCTCCCAGCTCTTCATGATGACAAATGATGATGGACCCTGGCTCTATCGTTTATTTATAACGGGTATATCTTGGGCCGTTTCTTTCTGATTTTCTTCGTTGGCTTCCACAGTGTCCATGGTGAATGACCAGTCCAACTCGTCTGATGACCGATCTTCCTCCGTAAGCACTTGATCCACATTGACCACGGCATCTTCCAATGCAGACCATAGATCAGGGTGAAGGGTAAAATGGACTGTACCCCCATCTAGCCGGGCCAGTTCACCAGACAACACCCGTTTGAATTTGGTCCAGCCCTCTCGGGACAGACGAATGTGAGCCGGGCACGGTTGTGTAGGGTCCGCATCACAGATGTCTCCCACCTCCTCCATGATATCGACCTTATCCGCATAAACGTGCAGGAAGACCTCGGGGATCAAGCTGACATACGCCCGTATTATACGCTCCGTCATGGTCAGTACGTGAATGGTACAAGATTTGACTGTCTCTCGTATTTATAGGGAGAACCCCGTGAGATCAAAGGATCGGCTGGTCATATCACTGGGCTGACTGAGTCTAGCCGGATATACAATGGCATCATCGTCTGGTTCATTGCTAGGTTTGGTAATTTTTTCATTGGGTTCTGCCGCCGCTTCACTCAGGGCACAAGCCCACTCCAACTGAACAGCTGACCGCTCGTCCGGTGTAAACAGCTGGTCCACAATAGACACCACTTTCTCGAAGGCTGTCCACAGATCGGGGTCTACGGTGAAGCCTCTCGTAGGGTCTTGGTAACGACCCAGGCGTGGGAAGAAGGATCCACGGTATACGTAGATGGCATTGTCTATGTGGATGAGGTTCCCGTCGAGCTCACCACTCAACACCCGTTTAAATTTGGTCCAGCTGTCACGGTGTAGCGTAACCGTATTCGACACGGTCTCAGCCCGCGACCAGCAAACATCTCCACGGTTTTCCACGAGGGTAACTTTATCTTCATAGACGTGTAACCCCACCCGCGGTGTAAGGGGAAGGATGGCTCGTAGGACTGGTGACATGCTTGGCCCAATGACGAACGGTGAATGACACACACTCTGTCTGACCCTCGTATTTATGGTCATATCCAAATGTCAATGCCACAGCGCCAGGATCAATAGGGCACAGACCATGACTAGGCCAACCAGCCGTCGCTCGTGGTCCATAGCCCGAGCATCAAGGATGGCTGTCATAGTCCAGTAGTGGTGAGTGATGGCACACCTCTCCATCGAGTGCACGCTGTGGAGGACCGCTTCTGTGAACTCGTTCAGGATCTGGCGTCGCACTTCGTTGTCGTCGCCATCTGAAAACATGGACCGAATCACTGCTCGGTAACCCGTGAGCGAATTAACCACGGTCGCATGCTGTAAAATGCGAGTCGCATAGGGACGGGTGTCCGTCATGGCTCTGACACCGTAGGAATGGAGGTGTAGGATCCAGAGAGACGTGTTTTATAGACCATGTCACACATGCGCGCCTAGACGTAGCTCTACGGGTGTAGTCCGTGATACGTACTATTCTGATGGGTTAGTCCAAAAAAGAGAGCAACAACAACAACAAAGATTACAGCGCCGGAGGATCCCCTGGAAAATCTTCTCCACGTCTCATGGTATAGCTCCGGTGAGGCAGGCTCAGGCTTATGAGGCAGGCTCAGGCTGGTCAGGTCAAGCAGGCCAATGAATGCAGCATTGCCCTAAACATTCTCACTTTTATACACCTACATAGAAGTACCCGGATGTAGGGCGCGGGCGTAGGCGAAAGCATCCCAGTACCCGGATGTAGGCGCAGACGTGAGCGAAATTCTAGTACCCGTCCATTGATTCTTTTATCGATCGCTCATTGGCTCTTTTGCTCGACCGCTGATTGGTCCAAATGGACCTGCCCATCCTTTCCAGGTTAATTTACAATCCCCTTTTTGGGTTCAAGCTCTGTATATCGATGCCGCAACATTGTTGCCGAACCTTGCCGAAAGGGAGACCTTTTGACCTGGATGACCTTTTGACCCGACATTCATCCGCGCACTGCCGGTGATGACGCGCGCACGCGCAGCGGCCGGGGCGGGGCCGGGCCGGGCCGGGCCGGAAAAAAGACCCGGAGGTTGAACATCCGGACCCTACCGCTAAGGGGAACATTGGTACTCTTCTGTGTTCGAAGGTAGTTTTAGTGAAACCCGGAAGTGACGTCTGTGCGCAGAACCCACACCACCACCACCCAACCCCAACCAGGGACCCCTAGTGGTGGGTTACACACACTCCCACGCATCCCCCAACATGCCTCCTTTCTATACTACGACCAGACTGCGCATGCGCAAACCCTTGAACACGGACGAATTCTGAGTCCAATCGGATGCTGCTTCACAAGAGCTTCAACATAAGACCTCATACGACTCCATCGGACCCATAGTGACCCATGTCGGCGCAAAAATGTCTATTTCCATACACTTTCTCTACTGCGCATGCACAGAATGACGTTAGTTTCACGTCACACCCATCCCGTCGGATACTCCCTCACGACTGCTTTACATGGATACCTCGCTCGATCCCATCAGACCATTAGGGACCTACCTAAACCCTAACACGTCTATTTCTATACTACGGCCAGACTGCGCATGCGCAGACTATTGACAACGAACGACACACTAGCCCAGGCAGATGCTCCCTCACGACAGCTTCAAAATAAGACCTCATACGACACCATAAGATCATTAGGGGCTCACCTAAACCCTAACACGTCTATTTCCACACCCTTTTCCCAAAATTCAGAATTCCCTGTCTGCGCATGCGCAGAATGTGGACAACGGCCGAGACACTAGTCCAATCGGATGCCCCCTCACCTAGGCTTCACATTGATACCTCACTCAACTCCATCGGCTCATTAGGGGCTCACCTACATCCCAAAACGTCTATTTTCATACCCTTTGTCTATTGCGCATGCGCAGAATGACGATATTCCGACCCCACATCCACCCAGTGGGATGCCCCCTCACATAGGCTTCACATGGATACCTCACTCGACCCCATCGGTCCATTAGTGGCTGCCCTAAACCCCAAAACGGCTATTTCCATAACCTTGGTCTACCGCGCATGCGCATAATGACGATATTTCAACCCCACACCCAGCCCGTCGGATGCGCCTTCACGAATGCCTCACATTGATACCTCATACGACTCCATCGACCCATTAGTCGCTCCCCTAGATCCCAAAACGGCTATTTCCATACACTTGGTCCACCGCGCATGCACAGAATGACCATATTCCAACCGACACCCAGCCCCTCGGATGCCCCCTCACATAGGCTTCACATTGATACCTCATACGACCCCATCGGTCCATTCGGGGCTCCCCTAGATCCCAAAACGTGTATTTCCATACCCTTAGTCTACCGCGCATGCGCAGAATGACCATATTTCAACCCCACACACACCCCATCAGATGCCCCTTCACGAATGCTTCACATTGATACCTCATACAACCCCATCGGTACACTAGGGACCCCTCTCCGTGTCTCTTCGGGCACCTCCGTGTCTCTTCGGTGATCTCCGTGACATCTTCGCAACATTGTAGCAAACGTGCAACAATGTTGCAATCTTCTATCATGTTCCCACGGACCTCACCGAAAAGACACGGACCTGACCGAAGAGACACGGAGGTGAACGACATTGTGGGAAAAACCCCAGTACATGTTCCTCTCACCGAAAAGACACGGAGATGAACGACATTGAGTCCCCACAGACAGGTCAGTACATATCCTATCATGTTCACAGGTCACGCCCCATTCACCCAGACCGGAAGTGACGTCATACAGTTCACAGGTCACGCTCCATTCACCCAGACCGGAAGTGACGTCATACGGGACTGGTGGCGCCCCCTGGCGGAAAAAGGGGAACCAAGAGTTACCTCCCTGGAAAACTGCCGTGAGTATCACGGCTCCCTACTACTAATATATATTCAAGGAGTGTTACCTGGCGTACACCGTGGATACAGGTGCTACACGGACTACTGTTATATTGTATTGGATAGAATATTTTTTTTCAAATTCATGAGTTCCATCGCGCTTAATACAGAAAGGTTGAAGGCGTCATATCCTATGCAGATGGAAGGATAAAAAAAACCACTGTGTTTCTATATAAAACACGGGGTTATGTATAGAGACTCCATATTTCGAAAGTGAAACCCTAAAACCTGCCCCCTCCCCCACTCACGATCTCAAAACTCTTGTTTTGAGGGCCTGTGGTCGGATATGTAGAATCTGTGAATTTTGATACCCATGCCCCCCTGGATGTGGAGGAAGATTCCGATAACTTTGAGGCAGTCCGAAAAATCCTAATACTCTACCTCATTCCCTCATGAGGGACCTCATTACACATCAAGTAACGACCTCATTTACACATCAAGTCTCATATGTACCCCGACCCAAGTGTAGGAAGACAGTAATCGTCCCGAAATACCATAGAAATTTGTTTCTTCAGGACGGTGCACAGACTGGTATCAACCAAATATGGTGTTGCTGCTGAGGTACCCCGAGAGTGAAAGAAAGAAGAAAGCCATAGCTACAGATAATGCAAAAGATATCAAGCAGAGGCACGAGACACGAGAGGTACTAAGGCTACGGCCGAGAATCCACCGTATTCTCGGGTCTGCATGTGAGAGGCCGAGGGATGCTTTCCTGTGGAGTCATATGATTGCTTTTTAGTCGGCAGAAGTCGTCAATTTCCCCACGTTTTGATTTGATTGATTGATTTGATTTATTCACCATATAACAGCAATATAAGAAACAATGTACAATTCAATGATAAAAGATATAGTGCTGCAGATGGCGGGAATAAAACCTCTAGGGGTTTGTTATATCCCGGAAATATATTCTATATTAAATTTTGCACGATTATATGAACATATATATTGCTATATATAGTTAAGATGAAGTTGTGAGACTTAATTAATTAATGTAACATATACTGTATACAGAGACAATATTATACAATAATTATATTAACAACTATATCATATTACATTGCCAAGAGCAGGTATTATCACAACATTTAAGACGCATGCGTATACATTGGTGTAGATGAATAAGTTAGAATATGTGGAATTAGACAGTATGTTGAAATTTATCAGATCTGATGGGGATAATTCTTACGATCTGCTCATCAGTTTTGGTGGGAAATTTACATATCGCTCCAATTTATTTCCTGTATATGGTAGGATTCTGCTGGTGGAATGTTGGTCCCCGATGTCCACCCCTCTGTGCATGTCATTCGATAAATTTATGCAGGTTTATTGTTTTGGTGAGAAATTTAATCCGTACGACGTCGAGCATTACAGTGTAGTTTTTCTGGGTGTTCATGCATTTACCAGCTTTACCCCACGTTGAGGCGTTTATTTTATCAGACGTCAGATTAACGTCAGATGAGTAATTTGTTTGAGCTGATCTGTCATCACAGCTCCCGAGCGGTGCTAGGGGTCGTGTGGATACTTCACAGTTTCCACATGAACATCAACAAAAAAAGCGAAGCTGAGATACTAAGGCTACGTCTGAGAATCCACCTTATTCTCGGGTCTGAATGTGAGAGGCCGACAGAAGCTTTCCTGTGGGGTCATATGGTTGCTTTTTGGTCGCCAGACGTCGTAAATTTTTCCCACCTCTTGCATATCGCTCCAATTTAGCTCATTCCAAGGGTAAGCCCATACCAACTCGGCAACCCCAAGATGACCAGTAGATGGAAGGATGGTACCAGGAGTTCTATACCATGAGAGTACCTCCATGACAGATAAGGATGATTTGCTCATGATCGCGATGATGAAGATGAGGATGATGTTACTCAGTGAACGCTTCCCCATGGATAAAGATGATGTCATTTCTGGACAATACACCATGAATGATGATGATGCCACTACTTGTATGATACCCCGTAAATGACCAGAGAAGGACCCAATATCCTTGCTACGGGTTAGAGGACCAGATGAGAGATGTTCACAACCTGAAGGAGACAAAAGTCATTGAATTAATAATCATGATTAAATGTACATGGATGGTTTTGTGCTGAATCGTTCTATGTTGCTGAAGACATCTAACAGTTAAAAGGTAGACTGTAACAATCTGATACTTAGGTGCGCGTGTAATATAAATTTATCTCGTGTTAGTATTTCCAGTTCTCTTAAGATTATAACTGTTGTTGTTGACGAACGTCTGTCTTCAGATGTTTTTGTATCGTAGATTTGAGGGGTTTGATTGCGACCAACTTTGTTTTATATAGAGATAACTGCGTCGCTATCATTGTCGTCTCTTACTGCCTTTGGTTAAATGATCGTTCTAGTTGCCTATCCAGTTGCTACAGTGACATAACTTTCACTTCTGTTCGATAAATCCATGTTAATTCACATATCTTGGCTAGGAGTTTCGCCGATGGTCGCCATGTTTGTGAAGAGATTGATACCGAGGTTTCACTCTCTTTGTATTTTAGAGTAACTTTCTCAGAGTTTGGGCATGTGCAAATGATTTAATTGACTTTATTTAACTCAGATAATGCGATTTAACTGATGATTGTAGACAGATTTTTTCGAATTAATGATTTAACTGCGAAAAGCTCTTACGAGGTTCGAGACTTTTGGGCGCACTACTAACGTCATACAGAGGTCACCGGCCACCTATAAAAGACGAAAACACATAACTATTATTAGCTTTGATCGGGCAAGAGCCTCAGCCAGGGTTGCGATTAGACGCACAGCAAAGTCTGCAATAAATGCGATTAGGTGCATGATTATTGTCACGGATAACACCGTCGATAAGAAAATCCCTCATTCTGAAATAAAATGTTATGAATGTTCTCACACTCAATGAAAGATGGCCTGGACGGGTGAATGACATTTTATTTCTACCCATAGACAGGCTTTGCTTGGGGGCTAAAGCCCTCGACCGTTATGCGATCAGACGCACATCAAAGTCTCCTGGAGTGCAATTATATGTACGGCACGGATTAGACCGTGAAACGATAAACATAGATTCCCCGCGATAAATTAACAAAGGGTAAAGCAGTGACACTCCTGCCATTACGAGAACACTCGTGTTACCTACCAGGGATATTCTAGCTCGGATGTATAAATCTAATGAAGCTCGAGACAATAGCTCGGAGTTAAAAAAAAACTTGGAAGAATCTACGAAGAGTTTTCGCCCTTGATGTGATCAGAAGCTACACAATGCCAGAAAGGGGTAGACCTAGCTGATATCACAGCAGCCCTACGCAGGAAATTGGTTTAAATTCACATTTATATACTCCTAAAGGCTTCGTACCTCCGTCTATGCATAGATGTAAAGTATATTGAATGTACTATTGATGTTTATCCTTGTGCATTGATCCAATAAAAGGTGAAATTGAGATGAATGAAGTATTGTCATCGATTAAAGATTAAAACAGCATTTCCTTTATTCTTTAATGAGTATTTGGTAAAATGGAAACCGGTGGTGTCAGAATTGACAAATACAAGGTGATAGACATTTATTAATTGCCATCCTGAGCTATGAACTGAGTATTTCTCCCAGGGATTGAAGTATCTGTTGACCGTAATACTATTCACATCAAGTCCAGTGAGTCAAGCTCAAGGTCACAGTACCCAAAAACTGAATCCAATATTGTCAGGAATACATCTTAGACTTATAATTCACCAATCATCTTGAAATTTGACAGGTGTGTTCGTCATGTGATTTCTAAGAGACCTGAGTATTTTTCGGTCAGGTTCATTGCCTTTGACCAATGTTCTCGAACTACAACAGCTGTGTTGATCATCTGATTCCGTAGTTCTAAGCATAATTGTTTGTATGTCAATAGATCAAAAGACAACGTAACGTCATCTCAAAATTGAATCTTAGCTGTTCTGTCCCAACGGTAAACATGTTTTTATACAATTATTGAGAATAACCACATCACTAGGATTACCACACAATGGAAATTAACTATACTTCGGAAAACATCATTCTTAAAACACGTGTATAATCAGGCATAAATAGATTTCATGTGATCTATAACTACATCGATTGTTTGAGAAGATTTGTGACGGTGTACCATAATAAAGTCTCATTTAGCGGGGAATATGTGAGCTCACGGTTGCTGTTGTTAAATATGTTTGTTAAGTTATAAAATGTTTTGATAATGAGTATAATTTGTTATCCATGAGAAAGTGTTTTCATTTGTTTACTATTCCCAGCTCCCAGATGCCACTAAAAAGGTGATAATTTGTGAAAGAAGTGTGCACAGCACATACATAAACCTACATGTAAATGGATCTCTAAATCTCCATTTTCAGAGAGAATTTCAAATCTAATTCTCGTCCGCTTTGTAAAGTTGTCAGCATCAGCATGCAGACATGGTGAATACATGAACAGCGCTGAGAACAGCTGGATCCTGAGGGTTCTCAATATGATCTACGTGTATTTCTGTATGTCGAATTAGCCTCCTTGAGGTGATATCGCTTCATCATCGTTTTTTAAAATCTTTTTTGACACATGCTGGATGACCTTGCAAAAAATAGACCAAAGCAACTGCTGTTTAACACCCAGAAGCGTTGGGATTCATTGACTCCGAAACTATTAGCAAAAAACATTTTGTACATTAATATTTCGACATATATTTATTCCTGTCATCGTCAGGAATGGTAGTTTACAACATATTCCATTTTAATATATAAGTTTTACAGAACAATTCAAAGATAATCATCCAGTCAGACATACTATACAGTGATACAAGATTTAACAGTCTCTGGCCTGGGCTATTTGGGACACGTCCAGTCCTGGAGGTGGGAAGCATTTCGTAACGAAATATGTATTGCCCACTTTTCTTCGCAGAAGCAGGATTTTTTAAGAAAAATGACGAAAACATCACTTTTCTGCTACCCCGCATTCCCGCCATTTGAATTTAGTCATGATCCTCTGCTCGGGTGTTATGCACATAGGCTCAAAATTACCACAGAATGATAAACTACCTTTCACGGAGTGTCAGCTCTCAACTTGTTGTCGTTCCGGAGATAGGGTATAACGTTTGGTAGTGGGGGGCCATAATGACCCTGACAGGCATGGTATGTTTAACCAAGGAAATCAACCGAAAATGAAATTAACCAGAAAGATACTCAGTTGAACAGGCCAATGAAACGAATAGGGAGAGGTGTTCAGCGAAAAAATACGAGATCTTTAGATGCTTTGAGGGTCATGGCGGTTTCTGCGAAATTAATTTTTCTCATTTATTCTAATCTGGGAGTGTTTACGAGTATCGCGATATACAACATTTTCATGTTATACATAGTATTGTGAGTCTCCGACCGATACCTTTTTCACTAGCCCATCTTTGTTCTAATGACTTTTGTTAACTGTGGTGGGATTTTCGAGAACAAAACTAAAAATAACCCATTTGCTCTTAAGTACTGCCATCCATCCGGTACTTGAAGGCCGTGGATGCTTTGCCGCTTTCGAATGATGCCAGAAAAGCGGGGAAAATACAAAGAAGAGATGCAGCAATGTCAAATTATTGGTAATCTTACACTAAATTTTCTCTTAAAAATATGGGGAATGTTTCAGAAACTTGAGAAATAATCCATAAAACCTCAATAATATACACCCCTTCCATTCAATTTGGACTGTTAATGGATTATGTTGTAAAGAAGTCATATCATTGTAATAGGACCTGGATGTGCCAAAATATCTACCGAAATCTCATTTCAGGAGAAAATGACTCCTGTATGGATCTGAGTAATATTACACTAATGTGGATTGTTTTAATCGAACACCTGGTATTCTTTCCAACTGACTCCAAAAATGGCGCTTCAGATGCAAGTGAGCAGTCAAACAATTTGGTGTAATGACACATCTCCGATTCGTAATGGAGCCTACGTTGAGATAATGTATAAACAGCACTATTATGCTTCAACCAATCATAACGACATACCAAAAGTATACTGGATATTGTGGTACAACACTAACATTAAAATATCATAACGACATACCAAAAGTTTACCGGATATTGTGGTACAATATTAACATTAAAATTAACATTAAAATAAACCATTTTATTATAAATCAGAGAAATGTACGAGTAGTTAATGATCTATTCGACACAACATGAAGGCTCCTATCGTATAAGAACGTTAAAGAGAAATTCAACATAAGCATACATTTTTTACAATTCTATAGTGTTATGTCAGCTGTTAAAAAAGTGCAGATAAAATTGGTGGAGTTGAGTCATTTATATTGGAAGCCCCACTAATTCCATATCATATCTAAATTTTTCGTCATAGTATTAAAGGTTCTAAAGATATGTATGAAACTCTAATAAAGACAGAAGTATTTCCAAATGGTCAACAGCGATGAAATTCTGTTCTAGATATTATTAGTACAGACCAATGGAGGAAAATTTATAAGCTAAATTTCACAATGACACAAAAGTTTCAGTGGTTCCAATATAGAATAAACCATTTTATTTTGGCCACTAACTCATTCCTGTATAAGATAGAAATATTAAAATAGCCTCTATGTACATTTTGTAAAATGCATGAGGAAACTATATTACATATTTTCTGGGAATGCGAGAAGGTGTGCGAGTTGTATACGGAAATAAGAACAGCATTTCACGATATTGCAGAGACCACATTCGCCTTTAATAGAAATGTGATACTTTTTGGAATCTATTATTCATCTAAAAACCAACAAGCTAAAATCATTATTTTATTAGCATTGAAACATTACATATATGCTACAAGGTGTTCCAACGGAAAGCTAGCAGTCAACGCCTTTATACATAAACTAAAGAATGTCTATGTCACGCCGAAATATATCGCAGTTAAAACCCCCAAAAATAGAGGAATATTCCAAACAGTGGGCTTTTTGGCATAAACACTTTGAAGATATATAACCACAAATATTGGGATTCTAGTTACTGTATCTGCATCTGTATTCCCCCCCCCCCTTTTTCTTGATTGCGTTTTTTTTTCTCTAAAATTTCTCTGTTATATGTGTATTTCGTGGGCATTGATATGTATATGGAATGGAGCAATAATTAATAATAGTAAAAAGAAAGTATACTGGACTCCAAAAATGCATAAATCACCATACAAAGCTAGATTCATAGATGGTTCTAGAAGCTGCACCACCAAGCTTCTTTCAACACTGTTGACGAGGACCGCTTCCGGAGGTAAAAGCATTTTGGGAAAGGTATTGCGTCGCTATTTCTAAAACTCTAGCGTTGAATGTATGTGGATATTGAAAAACTCCAAATGTCTTACGGAAGAACTTGATGCTTGAGGGTCACATACCGTACAGACATGTATCCACATGGGATTTCTCGACTCTCTATACCACAATCCCTCATCAGGGCCTTATTGACCGTCTAAATTGGAGCGATATGCAAGAGGTGGGAAAAATTGACGACGTCTGGCGACTAAAAAGCAACCATATGACTCTACAGGAAAGCATTGAATTCGGTGGATTCTCGGACTTACCTTTAGTATCTCAGCCACGCTTTTATTGAAAACTGTTTTTCGTTTCTCTCTAGCAGGAGATTAGCTTATGTTTGTGTATACTACATTGTCTTTTTAAATTTGGTGCTAATGCTGTTATATGGAACATGAAATGGGTCTTTTGGTTATGGACGCCGATATACTTTAATGAACGACGGCAGAGTAATGACTGACGGATCAGACGCTTGTAACTTGAGGGTGCTTCCATTCTTCCATTCCACAGGGAATAGAAAATAGGTCCACTTTTCTGCCACCAATTGTGGTAAAATGTGCAACTCAACACTTTTTTCTGAACGAGCATGGTTAAACTATTATTTTAATATACAGAACTGTTATATTAAAATATAATCTCCAACATTCTCTTCCAATCTTGCTTCATTTTTCCTAGAAAACCCAGTAAAAGGTCGAAAATGGTAAATTCGGCTTAATTTCCAGCAAAAATCTGTAAGAGCGATTTCAATTAAACTTCTGTCACGTGTTCCCAGGTCCGGTGCCAACGGAAAAAGGCGAAAAGATTTTCTCTCCGTAAATGAGTCACGATTTATAGGCACTGCCAAGGGACATAACTTAGGCAGGACAAAATTTACCCCATGACACCGATCACTGTGTAGACGAACCCAGCCATCGATCCGTATATGCTGGTTTGCAAAACCGACAATGCTAAATAGAATGGTTCTATAGATATAAGTTATTAAGAAGGCAAGACGAATTATGATGTAGCAGAACACGGCCGGTCTATCCTATTATGAAATTAGGCAGGGGCCATTGCTACGAAACTATGGTGCGCAACCTGAGACCACAGTTCAGTTGGGGATTTTTTCGCCTGATAGTAATTACTTCTTTGAAAAGAAGGAATTCCATATTTGATTTTGTCAATAATCTTACAGTTTAACAATATAAATTCTCCAATGCAAATTTTGGTGAGAAAATTGGCAATGCAAATTTCGGTCAGAAAATTGGCAATGCAAATTTTCTCGCCCCACTGCATGAACTATTTATGGTATTCGCAACGAAACAGTTCATATGCTCTATATATATGGCTTTTTCTCGGATGTATACTTGGACTAGTTCAGTATCTTCATTTTGAAGCCAAATATATGGATACAGTTACATATCTAGTAATTATATTTTCGTTTAAACAAATTCCGCAAATGTCGAATTTTCCACCCAAAACGTAGCAACTTTGTCCACTCAGGCGCGCATTTTGTGATTCAGCATTTTCAGCCTCGAGAAAACATGCTCAAACCTTTTGTATTCTGACGTAGCCATAAATTGCCTTAGCTCCTGGATAATCATATCCGTCTGACTGTGTGACTTGTTGTCGTGACTGTCAATACTTTCCATAGCCAAATACCCCGCTTGATCATCTCTTTGATGGTTGATCACCCACATTTTCCTCCATAGTCAGTCAGGCCTGTGAAGATGTTTGATCGGTCTGACCTCATCCTTCCTTCATGCATTACAATATCAATATTCTGAACCTACTAATAATGTCGATATTCAACAAAGGAGATCACCTATACGACAATGCTACTCGAACCAGGTATCATATATCAGGCCTCGTTCGCTTCTTTGAACAACGTTTCTCCAATTCTGAAAGGGAATACATATATATTTGATCTATATTTCTTTCTTAAATCTTTGTTTGATACCTATATAGATTCGGGTGTGAGCAGCAACATCTGGAACGGGCTCTCAGTCTTTGATTCGGACGACAGCCGATGATCCCTTCGTGATGGAGAGACCGTGCATGTATAGATACTAGAATATTGATATTCGATATAGTTATGGTCATGAATCATGTTCTGGATGAGAAGAGCATTTACACTTACCACTTTGATACTTACCACTTTGATACTTACCACTTATTTTGGAGTATTTTTGGTTCTACTTGTAAACGCCATATCGTTTGGAAAATATAAGAGAAGGTTTCTAATCGAGAATATGATATAGATTAACCAAGTGGGAGCTTCTCGATGGAGGCATGTCATCATTACTTTCATTACGAGAATAAAACCAGAGAGTTTTGATAATTTTCTTTGCTGTGCATGGTATTTTATCATCTAAGTAGATTATATAAAGCAACGGTGCAAGGATTTCTCACGTGAGGGCAACGTATATCTGGGTTGGGATGAGTCTAAGACAATATATTTGTGGTATCGCTTGAGGAGGGCGTACGTCCCATTCTTGAGAATAGTGTTTTAATAAGACCAGCAATCTCAACAAATTAATATACACTTAATACTACAGAATATATATAACTAGCTTCTAAACTGCACCCATGCAGTTATTCATTGGTGGCAATGGGCAAGAGGCAATATATTTTCTATGTAACACTGTGCGTGCATGAGAAATATAATATTTAGCTGCTAAATTGCACCTACTTAACATCAGATTTTATGTAGCACGCAACAAGAGCGTCCTCAGACGGACAACATTCAAGTTTGAGTTGAACATGTCAAATATGTTTCTTGAGACGCCAAGCGCTTTCTTTGTAATCATACAGAGACGATATATTTGCAATTTAGCAGTGCAATTTTCAACTAATTAGATTCTAAGTATAGCACGTGGCGAGAGCTTCTCATGTCCGAGAAAAAGGTATAGTATCGCCATTGAAGCTCCTGTGGAATATAATACTTACACACTTAGCTCAGAAGGTGTAAATTACACCTCTACGGGGTGTAAATGGCTTGTCCCAGGGCTAACACCCTTTTGGGTGTGAATTAACACCCTCTCCGAAAGGTGTAAATTTACACCTTCTCGAGAAGGTGTTAAGCTACACCTTTTTTGCTCACATTACACCTTCCATGGGTGTTCATTCACACCTTCTGAATAAAATTTGCACCTTCCAGACAAATTTATGAGCATATTTTTGTTGGGAACCCAGCATCCCATGGGTGTTTATTTACACCTTTTGACCACAAGTAAACCTTTCGGTGGTGTTAATTTACACCTTTTCAACAGAATTACACCTTCTTTGGGTGTTTATTCACACCTTTTGGGCAAATTTGAAACATCTAGGGGTGCTAAAATACACCTTCTAGTGATCATTCCATCTTCCAGGGGTGTTAAATCACACCTTATTAGTAAGAATTACACCTTTCATTGGTGTTAATTTACACCTTTTGACCGAGATTACACCCTCGTGGGTGTTTATTTACACCTTTTGACCAAAATTAAACCTCATAGAGGTGCTAAAATACACCTTCGAGAGACGATTCCATCTTCCAGGGGTGTTAAAACACACCCATTTCGTGAGAATTACACCTTCAAAAGGTGTTAATTTGCACCTTTTCAGTGAGAATTAGTGGTGTTCGTGCCACCCAGTAGTGGCTCTTGGTTGAGGTGCACATTAAGAACATTAACACAAAATGTATGTATGATATATTTTATTAGGGAAATCACAAAAAGCACATTTACATTGGTCTTTTCATGTTAGCCCTCCCTGATATCATAGTTCACTCTCAATCCCAACCCAACCTAAATTGAGCACGTTATGTTCATGTCACTTATGCCTCCAACTTTCACCCGCTTACAGATATCGTACAACTATTTATATACACACGTCTTTACCCCCGCCCACTAAAGCACAAAGTTCAAACAAATTAAAATACAAGCATCCCACCTGAACCTAAATTGAGCACGTTGTGTTCAAGTCACTTACGCCACCACCTTTCAGCCGCTCACAGATATCACACAAACTATTTACATACACACAAATCTTTACCCCCGACCACTAAAGCACAAAGTTCAAACAACGAAATACATAAGCACCCCAGCCTAACTCGGACACAGATACCATACAATCTATACACACACAAATTTCCACTCTCATACCCTCAAAGCACAAAGTTCACAAGCAACCCAACCCAACCCAAATTCAACATGCCCGTTTGCATATGAGAGCGACCCCCCACCCAACCCCTCCCCTCCTCACCCCATCCCATAGTACAGACATCAAACAACTATATATATATACAGATGAATCTTAACCCTCAAAGCACAAAGACTTAAATATACAAGTACTCCAATCCAGGTACCGACCATGAAGTAAAATAAGTTGCTCATCCTAAATAATAATTGGGTATCTTGAAACCAGCTTTGAAACTCTGCTCGTATGTGTTAATACAGGTTTCATGAAAAGTTACCCTTCATTATATTTTTCACCCTGAATACAAATGGATGCACATGTATGGGGCCGATTTAACAACTTACTCCATGGAAAAAAATTATAAAAATAAAGGTAACAGATAATAGTGAAATAAAAACTAGCAATCCGGTTACATATCCATGATCAGTGTTCTGGGTTCCTAAACAGATATTTGCCATAGAATAATTTTCTTAATGACAACGGGTGTGTGTGGGAGGGGGGGGCAGATCTTTGCCATGGAATACTTTTGTGTGAATACTTTTGTAGATGACCCTCTGGGGTGCCTAGCCTCTGAGAACGAAAGTCGAAAACTCTCAGAGAGTAGGGCGTATCAGGTAACAAAAATGGCAATGACACTGGATGGGAGAGTTGGGGAGGGGGGAGGGAAGAGTTGTACATAATCTTCTGGGATGCCTAGCCTGAGACCGAAAACTCACAGAGAGTAGGGGTAATCAGTAACGGAAACTGACAGCAACACCAGATTGAGCTGTGGAAGTCTTAGGGTGGAAACTCAGTAACACCGGGGTGTGGCGGGGGAGGAGGAGGGGGGTGGAGATTTGGCTTACATAACCTTCTGGGGTGTCCTAGTTTACAAACGGTAAAATATACATATTAATATATGTCCGAATGTTCATAACAGGGGTTTTATTAGAAGGCGACAATTTTTGGGACTACTTTCAACAGGGCAGCCACCTACTTTGCTTAGTTGTCTGTATTACTCAATGTTAAATGCCATAATAATAGCCTGCTACTTTGGTGAATTACCACCTACTTGAAAAGTTAATGAAACCCTTACATAAGTATGATACAGCGTCATGGTTCAAGAATGTTTTTCTGTAAGTGAGAAGTAGCTCTTACTGCTTTTGTAACTTTGTCACCGTCCTGATAACGGTAGGTCTTGGCCTTGTATAGGACAACTTCAGAAAAAGCAGTTCGAGCTATATCAAGGAGTTGTAAACTTTCTCGTTGTAGCGTATATTGAAGAACCAATATGCGGCGAGCAGGCACTCCAATCCCAGCAGGAGATCCGTCGTGTCCAAAAGCTTCTGCTTCTCCACATAGACAGAGATGGTATCCGCGGTCTCCATATTGGAACCCTGGTAGACAATAATTGGTGTCATAACAGCAGGAGTTACCTGAAAGTAACATAAAAGATATATAAGCATATGGGATTGATAGTATTCTTCAATTATAATCTTTTACCATCAGGACCAGGGAGTCTTTTAAAATTTTCTGTATAAACAGACAATCAATTTTATTTGATCTTTGGTCTTACGTGTGTTCCTTTGTCATCCTGACACTGATGAGTAATTCTCAGTTACAGTGATTATTTCATTGACTTGAAGGAATTTTGCTAAAACAAGTATATATCTGCGTTATTTAGTTATTTACCATTTCATGATCAATAAGTCCATCATTTAATAAGTCAATCATTGAATATGTATATTTAACAGCTTTATGAAAACAGAAGGGGTGGTGGGGGGGGGGAGTAAAACAGATTGTCCGTGCTATATGCTGACAATAACGGTGTTACCGCTGTGTTAACCCCAGGATTTTGCCAGCTGGGTAAGCGGCCTGTAGCTTACTGTCGTAGGTTTGTTTAGAGCTGTTTAATACTCTTTCTTGGAGTCTTTACCACACAACTGATCCTTTGAACTGTTAAATGTTACATTATTATTGGTATCTTATCGATTCCAAACGATTACCAACCTGAAAAGTCGCGGACATCCGAATTAACGGTGAAAAGAGCGGTCTGCCTGGGCAAAGTGAATACGTCGCCATGCCCCAGTTTAGCCCACGCTATAGTTGTCAGTGACCGCCGCAAACGCTGCTGGGATACCTCCGTCTTCCAGAATCTGTTGTCGTATGCTGTAATATCTGGATTTTGGACTTATCGGGTATCTCATCCTGGTCCTCGAGGTCCACGAACTCTTCAAAATCAGCATCCTACAACTGGAAAATAAATAAATCACATTTAACTAAGTGACAAACAGTCTGTCTCATATACCTACGAAACTGAGTCGTCATATACCCACGAAACTAAGTCGTAGAGGTTGAAGAGAACCTACAAAAACCGATCCTCCAGTCCAGCCCATCTCTTTTTAAACATCATACAATTCTGGTTTCATATTAATAAAATTATATGGGTAGATAGTAAGGGTAAATAGTACCTCAAAATATCCCAAACATATCGTTCCATGAGGATCCAAGTGTTCCACTGGGCGTTATTAACTATTCCTATTCCACTGTGTACTAAAATTTACTATAAGTATACTGCATTAAACTGAGCGAAGCTATCGCAGAACAAATTTATGCCGCCATATTGGATTCGCATTCAGGTAAATGAACTCCCACTTTTTATGTGAGCTGAGCATTTTGGAGCACATTTTCAACAGTGAAGTGTTCGAGGTAGTTGCACTCCTATCTAATGAAGATAATACTAACAAATATGTGCGACTATAGTGGGCAAAATCGACACGATTTCGCAAAGTTTGAAACAAACCTTTCCCGAAGAAAATCAAACCGCCCTCAATTTTCTCCCACGTGATCCTTGTGCGCCTGCGCATTGACTAGTATAATTTATAACCTGGTTCCCGAACACAATGGTGTAGGGTAACAAGCACCTACATAATCGGGGCACCAGGCTAACCAGTTCTGACTCGTTTCTATCTCATATAGGGGCCTACTATTGATTACATTTAAATAGAATTTCTATATTTTTAAGCGTCACTAAGTTGATTGGGTCAAACAATCTGTCTGAGCAGATTATATTAATCAAATTTTGCAAAAGTGTATGTTATCATAGCACCGTTTTTTTCCGCATGTATGTTGATTCGACAAAGTTTCGAGCTTGTTTTGTTCTGTTGGCAGAAGTTGAATGAAATACCGTGAGCAAAAGAAAATACTCAATTGCGTCACAATTTTAGCACAGTTGAAACTATGTTTCGATCACTGGTCCGACAGTATAAAAATATATATTCTCCGGTATAAATTGTCTGTAAGATGTAAGATTTTCTTCACCCTCTAAATACATACCTGTTAACATGTATCTCCCTGCTCCGACATGGGTTCACAGGGGCAATTATATTGTATAAATATAAAAAAAATGGCATATTTACCTGGAAGGGTACGTCGTTATTGCCAATTAGATCAGCTCAGGTAGCATTATGTGGAATGTGATCTCGAAGGTCCGACAGGCTGGGAGTTGCAAAAGGTCGAGCGATTTTCTTTCGGTTCTCCCCGATCAACAGCAGGCAAGTCGCCACCTCGCAAAAAGTCCACTTTGATGGATAGAACGAGCGACGTGAAAAAAACGGCTGTGCGCAATTTATCGTAATGGAAGTTTGTTTGGAAGTAATATCACGTCGGCTGATATTGGAAATGGTGGACAGCACGGGAAGCGAAGACATGCTTATTTACAAATTCATGAACAATAGAAGCGATGCATATATTGTTAGGCATTGGCAGAATAAACTCAAAAACTAATTGAGCAATAGAATCATCACCGATATGTATAGTTTAACCAAAACTTTGCGTTAGCGTCAAAGAGATATGAGATAAATTTACAAGCGTCTAGTCCGTCATTCATAATCCAGCCGTCGTCCATTAGAGAATATCCGCGTCCATAATCCAAAGACCTATTCCATTTCCATATAACAGTATTAGCACCAAATTCAAAAAGACAAAAGTATACATAAACATAGGCTTGTTTCCTGCAAGAGAGAAGCGGTCAATAGTTTTCAATGATGCCGGCAAGACATCATGATGTTCCAAAAATATCAAATCCGTATCGCTGATCAGTATTCTCGTAATCATAATATTCGTTGTAAAGTCGTCATCTAAAGAATGATGTATCTCAGTCACGCTTTGATTGTGACTGTTCATATGAGTACCATGAGGTTCTTGAAGTACATGGGTTCATACGGCCCCTAACCCCGGGTTAAACGGAATTAGACACAAGTTACGAAACGTAGCGCCATAGATCTTACACGCTACGTTCGTATTTTGCTATCAGCATGCGATATGTATCGCCAAGTTTTAGAAACTTTGAGTGGAGGCGCTTGGTGGAATAGCCCTGTTTTATAAGTTTCTGCAACAATGTTTTTGTGACGTTGATTAAAATCATCACATTTAACACAGGATCTAGCAAATGCTACTAAGCGTGATA
The DNA here is from genome assembly GCA_036873755.1 of Hanleya hanleyi. Taxonomy (NCBI): domain Eukaryota; kingdom Metazoa; phylum Mollusca; class Polyplacophora; order Lepidopleurida; family Hanleyidae; genus Hanleya; species Hanleya hanleyi. Next base: position 38,014 of record JAVTVY010018800.1, on the reverse strand, counting down.
TGTATACGCCATATGCAGGTCCCACTGGAATATTACTATCCAGAAAGGGATAGTTTACGATGTCGAAATTGTAATCATCTCTTTTGTCATAAAGTCGACGAGAGAGAATGCCCGCTTCATTTTTATAGAGGTAGAGATAAAGGCAGGCCGCGGATTATGATTATGGTGTTAAAAGGGGTCGTTTCCGGACAGGATGGTAACCATTACTTTATCAACTAATAATTTGTGACGATAATCGCACAATTGTTAATGGGTAACATGCACAACAAGCTGTCATGATTATCACTTCGAACCGTTTAGTCCATTTCACACCTTCCTGTCTAAGTGGATCAGTCAAAGCCCATAATTTGTACAGTTTCCGTTGTATCCACTGCTTATTGTGCAAATCCCCCATTGGAATGAAGTTGAAAATCACTTTATCTGATAGCTATTATAAGCAGTTATCAGCACTTTAGATATCGATCTGATAATTTCTTACATTGGTGGACAAACAACGTGCTTTTGTCGACTCTGCATGATACATAATATTTACTATAATGTTGATATTCAAATCCCCAGAACGCCCTCCCCCCCCCCTCTAGTCTTGGGATCAACCGTGAGTGAGAACACTAGAGCGGCTGTTCAATTTTTACTCCCTCGTAAAACCGACTGGGGGATTGACTCTTATGGTCTGCAGCTCGTTTTTTTAATAATATTTCCGTTGGAATTTTTACTCAAATGTTAGAGAGACTGGTCAAATTGTTAGATCCGTTGATTTAATTTTGTGTAGAAAGTTGGGGTGCTTGAAAATTTTGATGGTTTACCGTAAGCATGACAAGGAAATGTATCAAATACATTTCCTGAATATAGAAATTAAGTTCCAAATGTGTATGGAAAATTAAGTATTTACACCTTTTTAACACCTTTCAATAAATTTACACCTTTACGGGTGTAAAATCAGGGTTGGAATCAATCTTCATACATATGCACCTTTTCTACACCTTATTTACACCTCCTAAGGGTGTAAACATGAAGCCAGAAGGTGTAAACGTTTGATTTACACCTTTTTTACACCTTTTTAACACCTTCTGAGCTTAGAGTGTAGCTTCTAAATTGCCCATAGTTAACAAATGTGACGGTTGACAAAACAGCATATACGGTTTGACTGCAATTTATCATCTTATTAGATTCTAAGTAGGGTCCTCTATCGGAGAAAACGTATAATATGTTCAGTGGGAGGTGTGTTTAATATTATGTATTTCGCCTCTAAATTGCATCTAGTGTAGCATTTGTGAGAATGAACAAGAGTCTATTTAGCGCTGCGAGTGTGGAATGTAACAATTAGCTTCCAAATTGACCAAGTTATCAGTTGAGAAGAGTAACAGAGTTCACAGTAGTTAGTAATTTACCGTGCGATATATCGTCTAATTCGATTCTGTGTAGCACACGGCAGATATGTTTCTTGATAGAGACAAGACTCAGCGCTTTCTTTCGAATCGTACAGAGGTTGTATATTTGATATTTAGTACTGAATTTGTCTGATATAATTAAAAGCTAAGTTGCACGCGGAAAAAGACGTAATATGGTGGGGGAAGGGGTCGCGTGCAATATAATATATTTAGCATCAAAAATATATTGCACATATTTAACAGCTGCGAAGAATTGAAGAGGTGACGATATTTATTAATTTGCAGTGCGATTTATCGTTTAATGAGATTCTGAGTAGCAAATGCCCGACCTTTCTTGTTTGAGAAAGACCTAGTGTTTTCTTCGGAGTTCAGTCGACGCAAAATATTTGCTAATTAGCACTGCAATTTCTCATTTATAATCAGATTCTAAGTATCACGCGAGAAGAGCGTCCCCCTTCGGTGAAAAGAGGTAAAATGACCATTGAGAGTCGTGCGTAATATTGTGTATTTAACTTCGCCAATTAAGCCCAGTGGATCAGTTGTTTCTAATGACAAGATGCAATACATTTGCTATTTAGCATTGCCAGTGTGGAAGTTAATTTTTAGCATCTAAATTGTGCCTAAGATTTGTGAAGAGTGACAAGAGACCATGTGCTGTAGTAATTGTCTTGCGTTATATGTCTAATTGGATTCTAAGTTTCTTGTTTGAGGAAGACCTAGCGATTTTTCTGGACCTACTTAAAATTTGTGAAGAGTAACAAGAGCTATTGAACGTTGGAAATCTCACATAAATGTCGCACAAATCTGATTTGGCTAATTTGCTTCTGAATAGTTTCTACGAAGATATAAGCCGTTTGCGCACCTTTGTGGAACATGGCAGATATGGCATTAATTTTTCAACAAACAATAAAAGATGGAGATTATCCATGTTGATACGTGTTAAATTATAATGTGTCCATGTTTACTGGGGACTCGCTAAGTTAGTCACTACCAGACCGTTGTTTGTCAACCTGTTCCGGCTCAACAGCATGACTATCTGATTACACAGGTACCCACGCCCTAATGTTCAAAGGAAGCCATATGAAAGAAGACCATGGGACTATCAACATCCTTCAGGAGAGCATTATTGATTGTTCTTTGTGTCGGTGTGTATTATCTCCAGCCTCAATAGTCAACCAGTGATGAAGTGGCGAAGTCATATGATATTCTTCTATCTTCGTATTTACAGATTCATTGTCTGCGTTCAAGAGAGCTTTTAGAAATACACTTTCTTCATTCACGTTGGTGTCAATTAATTGATTACAATGACAGCTTTCCTGCGGATACAGTAATTTTCCATTCGGGTTCTCGTGGAAGAACGGGGTTTCTAATAAAATCTTTCTAGACAATATATGTGCCCATACCAGTGAATGTTTTGGCCCATGCTCCATGTGCATAGTTCACATCAAAAGATAAAAGGATCTTTCATGAATTATATTTTTCCCCAAAAATTCGATACCAAAAACAGGCCTGCTCGACACCCACTCTTCTGTTACATATTACGTATTTCATATTAATGGTTTATTATCATTGAACTTCTGACTTTAATTCTTAATTTATCCCTGCGGGTAAAGTCATCTAACGACTAATCTAATATGACATATAATATTTACTAATCAAAGAATCAGACAATAAAAGTAAATAAATAAAATACAATTGATTTCGGTGATGTAGGGAATATGTTTAATTGCCGCTGGTATTAAAATACCAGTATATATTGTGACGATTTGCTGTCGACTAAATGTATTATGTTCTCGTGTCATTTCATGATGTAAATATGTTTTCATTGTCGAAATTTGACGTATTTCAAAATCGGCAGAATTTATGACAGAGACGTAAAATTACAGGTGTTATTGCCGGTCCAGTTTTCTTCAATGGGAATATTGGCTGATTTTTATGATTCTGAAGTTTCTCATTGCGTAAAAACTAGTTAGCCCGAATAAGTCAGCTTTACTTTACCTATCCATACTCATGTGAAACTGTAGTTCATTTTTATCTGCCCTGTACGACTGTATTTTGATCAGGTATTTCTTGCACATTTCATACTTCGCGGAAAAATACGTCACCAGCTTTGTGTGCTCGTTCAGTATTTAAAATGGAAGTTCGACATCGTAGCGTTCCAAAACTTGTATAAGAAAATAGAGCAGGATATTTTGCACATTTCTGGAGAAGAAAAGATATTGTTACATAGAAGTTTTCTAGTTTAGGGCCGTTTTTCTGGTACTTTTCGTGGCTTGTAGAGCTAATCAGCTGATTCAACGCAGGTTTTGAAATAGCTCAGTGTTCAGACAATCAAAGTCTTCGCAGAAGCCCACGTGATGTAAACATTTTGTGGCGGTCTATATGATCTTACATGACGGTAGGTACTTCTCATTCTGCCTTTTGTCGTTGACGAGGTAACATCACATCTTTATCATGGGAGATGAATGATTTACCAATATATGGGAGATGTCATACGGAATAATTCGAATCATTGTTATGAAACAAGGATCATTTTTGATCATTCTGAAACAAGGATGAAATTCTTATATCTTGAAACAATGATGAAATTCTTATATCATGAAACAAGGATGAAATTCTTATATCCTAAAACAAGGATGAAATCTTTATATCCTGAAACAAGGATGAACTTTTTATATCCTAAAACAAGGATGAAATCTTATATCCTGAGACAAGGATCAATCCTCATCCTGAAATAAGGATCAATCCTCATCCTGGATTTCCAAATTTCTGCTTACAGGATGATTTCACTCTTTCAGTATAGGCTTTTAAGCCAAATTTATATCGTTTACAGATTAAACAACACTTTAGACTGGTTAACTTATATTTTTGGAGACGATTATACCCGAGAGTCAAGATTTTGAATTTATATGTCAGAATTCACTGTGATTTCTAAATGTCATGAATTTAGATATGTACGGAGACATATTTATGTCCTATATATACTTAAGGATTTAAAATTCCTAACAATAAAGAATGTCGGATATCCCCCTCGGGTCTGGTATTTCCTGCAACGTACACACATAGATGATACGGTCAGTCATGGGTGGCAGGTGGAAATTAATACGTACATATAGATGACACTGTCAGTCATGGGTGGCAGGTGAAAATTAATACGTACATAGATGACACTGCATATTGCTGACGGCAGGTGAACATTGATGCTCGTCTGGAGACGATACTCTCAGTCATGGGTGGCAGGTGGAAATTAATACGTACATAGATGACACTGCATATTGCTGACGGCAGGTGAACATTGATGCTCGTGCAGAGACGGTACTGTCAGTCGCAGGAGGCAGGTGACAATGCACATACAGACGATACTGCCAATTGCGTGCGGCAGGTGGAAGCGCCCGCTTATACGTAGACGATACTGTAGACATGAGAAGCATCATGTACTCACCCCCTTTCATTTTTCTGTTGTACTCCGCATCAGTGAGACAATTAATAATGAGTATGTACTGTGAATAACATATCGTCCCTGTTCACAAATAATAAATTTCATTGTTATTGAAATCGGCGTTATTTGGTGACTCGTATTGAGTTGAAGCAAGGTAGCGTATCCTGCAGATTTTCATTATACCAGTGAGATGAAGGACAACCGGATCTCCTGCAAAGTACGACATCCTTCTGGTATGGCAATAATGGGCATTCCGTTATCCTACTCCCCTGTATGCTGGATATCCTGCAAATTGGCATCCTACGAAATGAGATGTTAACCTACGAAATGAGATGTTAACCTACGTAATATCCTGCAGTAACCCGGAGTATCATGTGAAGGAATATCCATGGATAATATGCGTGCCATCATCTTAAATGGACCTATGCCGTCCTATACTTTATCCTATGGTATTCCATGTTCTATCCCTGGTATTTTACTTGAGAAATATCCTGCATGCAAATATCCTGTGATATCCTGCGGATACCCTGAGGGTTGCTGAAGATATCTCCTAGTGCTAATGGAGGCACTGAAAGGAGAGTGTGTTTCAGATTATCTGTTTACGATTATCGATATCGTCGGGCGAGAACCTGGAGCGGTTTGGAGAAGATAAACCCCAATACCGGCTCTTAACCCTACCTGGTCTTGGTGGGGGGGGGAGGGGGGCTACCAAACTTTCTGCGCAAAAATGGAGAGCTGAAACTCCGTGACGTTATAGTTTATTTTGACCCTATTTGCATACCCCCCGAGCAAATGATCACGGGTAAATTCAAAATGGCGGCCACGTGGGGTACCAGAAAAGTGATGTTTTTGTCATATTTCTTCAGAGTTTCTGCTGAAAAGTGGGCGAAAATTATTTCATTTGACATTACATTATTATTTACTAATTTATCATGCAGTTTTTGCGGAGAAATTGCATAAATAAAAAAAATCGGAAAATAATCGATCAAAAAATGTCGTTTTTGAAAATGACGTCACTGTAACGTCGTCACAGCGGCCATCTTGGTATTTGTCTTACATTTTCTGATGAAGCTTGACCCAAGAGTATGATGTGGTAAGTTTCCGCCCCCTAGCCCAAAAGGTAAGAAAAATTTGCCCCCTCCCCACTCCCCAGGCCAGGCCCCAAATAGCCCAGGCCAGATAGGGTTAATACTCAGAGTATCCAGTAATCCAGGCGGATCCATAACGATACGCCTCCAGAATCGTTGACCAAGCTACTAGGGAGAAGTTTAGTTTGAAGACATTAAATGTACGGATTGTGACACCTTACGTCACTGGTGGCAGCAAAAATCGTATTATTTGTTTGATCAGGCCCATGACCTATAAAGATACCGGAAAGTGTTCCAATTTGGTAAGTATTCGACAACCAACCATTGGAAAGAAAAAAAAACGTTTCAATATCATACACCAAAAACCATACTTAATTGAAACAAAAACAGAATCATGAACATAAGGTCACAGCAATATATACTGCGGGGAAGATAAACACTTCTCCGTCGTGAGGTACTAGCATGTATACACATAAGATTTGAGTAAATGGAAAATGTTAAAGGTAGAGGCAAGGGCATTGCTATGAAGGGGGAGGGATCCAACAACACCCTCTAACCACACAAGCGAATTTTATTTTCCTATGCTGGACAGCACATTACTGCATGGATTCTCCAATAAGTAAACATAGGAAACAGCCGCCAGCGTCCATACGCCATTAAAAATTAAAGTGGTTCCGTGTTGACAACCAAGAGAAAGGAGCAGCATATCAAAGTGTTCAATTGGGGTGCCTTATGTTTAATAATATGAAGATTAAATTCGCGTTTTTTAACAAATATTATCAATTTGTGTGCGAATTAGTATGTATATCAGGTATGCTTTACGTTGATCAATTGTGTTCCACATCATGCGGACACACGCTTCGGTTAATTAACAAAACTAATTGGCTGAATTGTGTTAAGCAGTGGAAGTCTATAAATGTGCACTAGGTGTCATTTACTAATTAGGTCTTCAATATTAGTGTCAAGACCAAAGCCTTTGCATCAGACACTCGATGGTCCATTCGGAAATGGACAAAGCTGATGTTTGTTGTACAATTGGACTTGATCTAGCTCAGTCTTCCATCAGTGATCATTTAACGGGAGTGTTCGTTTAACGGGAAGTATGTTATTAATTTGTATATATTGAGATAGGTATAGGTGCATGTTGTCAATTGAACTTGTTTTGCTTGCTTTAAAGAAATATTCAACTGCTTTAAATCAAATTGATAAGAAATCTTACTCGGCAATTTGTCGATCCATGTATTCCGAGCCCGAAATAAGTTGCCCAAGCAATTTTCCTTGCACAAATGTGATGAAGATGATTAATATTTCATTCAGATCTCCAGTATGATCCATCAGGCATGTTTAGCGGTGTTAGTGGTGTGGTTCATGTCATATTTGAAAGGTAAGCAAAATTTTCTTATTGAAGATATTTATCGGGGTTTCCTGGATATTATTTCACTTTCACAAAAGGCGATGCCCCACGTACATGTACGCAGAGATTAACAGCTAATGTCGACTACTGATCAGTTACTGTAAAATGTAGATTAGAACGGAAATAGTACACTGAAAAAACAATCCTTAAAATTTAAGGAATATTCCCCGACTATTACACCAGCGGAATATTCCTTAAAATTCAATAAGGAATATTCCGTGGCATGTTAACGGAATTCTTCAGCAACATGGTAAGTAATATTCCTTAGTTATGTTGCGGAATATTCCGCTGGTGTAATAGTCGGGGAATATTCCTTAAATTTTTTAGGAATTGTTTTTTTCTGTGTATAGGCGTCTGATCGAGCATTCAGCCGCCATCCAGAATGTCACCATATCGTTAGTAGTATTCTATCAAGGTTTCAATAGAAAATGTTTATTTCCTATTTAAGCTCTAGTAGTAAATAAAATTCATATTGAAGACGTAATTATTAATTAGAAACCCAGGAAACAGTCCATCACTTTAGGTGATACTGTTGGTGCGCCTCTTCATGTCCAGGGTGAGTGAATTCAAACGCCTACTCTGGGACATTTGCCACATGAACATGTACAATAAAAGCGTACTTGAGATGCAACACATATCACGAATCGTTAGATTCTTGGTATATGCTTTAGAATAGGTTAACCAGAAGACTATACTGTGAAGTCATGTGGCTCTGTCAGTATGTCGGCACCTCTTCCCACTCCCTTTATATGCTTTGTAATTTTTACCTTTATATGGCAAGATTCTGATGGTGGACGTTTCGTCCCCGAGGCCCACCCCCTGTACAGCCCTTTTGCTCTTTGACATATGTTGGCATTGTCTGAAGTTGATGCTGTATCGACATCGGGCCTTACAGACTAGTCTGTTGTGTTCAATGCCGTCATTTTTATCTGACGACGATACAGCTCACCAATCCCCAGTGTAGGAGTTGTCACAGCGACACAGCTCATCAATTACCAATATACGAGTTGTCAGAGCATTTCCATCATAGCTATCTATATTTGTATCTAATACCACTTATGCCGGCGCTAGGGGTCGTGTGGTCATGTCATCCAAGTTGCCACATGAACAGGTACAATAAAAGCGTACCTGAGATACAACACATATCACGAATCGTTAGATTCTTGGTATATGCTTTAGAATAGGTTAACCAGAAGATGTGGCTCTGTCAGTATGTCGGCACCACTTCCCACTTCCCTTATATGCGTTGTAATTGTCATTTATCACTGAAAGTGTCTCCACATTTCAGTATCTGTATTTTGACTCTGAAATGTGATTAGTAACCATTGTGTGTCCCAGATATATATATGCCTTACCCCCACCTTCATTTTAGTAACTGTTGTTTACAAGCGTCTAGTCCGTCATTCATAATCCAGCCGTCGTCCATTAGAGAATATCCGCGTCCATAATCCAAAGACCTATTCCATTTCCATATAACAGTATTAGCACCAAATTCAAAAAGACAAAAGTATACATAAACATAGGCTTGTTTCCTGCAAGAGAGAAGCGGTCAACAGTTTTCAATGATGCCGGCAAGACATCATGATGTTCCAAAAATATCAAATCCGTATCGCTGATCAGTATTCTTAATCCATAATATTCGTTGTAAAGTCGTCATCTAAAGAATGATGTATCTCAGTCACGCTTTGATTGTGACTGTTCATATGAGTACCATGAGGATCTTGAAGTACATGGGTTCATACGGCCCCTAGCCCCGGGTTAAGCGGAATTAGACACAAGTTACGAAACGTAGCGCCATAGATCTTGCACGCTACGTTCGTATTTTGCTATCAGCATGCGATATGTATCGCCAAATTTGAGAAACTTTGAGTGGAGGCGCTTGGTGGAATAGCCCTGTTTTATAAGTTTCTGCAACAATGTTTTGTGACGTTGATTAAAATCATCACATTTAACACAGGATCTAGCAAATGCTACTAAGCGAGATATGTATACGCCATATGCAGGTCCCACTGGAATATTACTATCCAGAAAGGGATAGTTTACGATGTCGAAATTGTAATCATCTCTTTTGTCATAAAGTCGACGAGAGAATGCCCGCTTCATTTTTATAGAGACATAGATCTAAATATGATGTGTCTGTAGGGCTGTCTGTAGTTCCTTCAAATCCAGTGAAGGTGGATATATATCCTTCACTGCGTCATTTATATAGCGATTATCCACAGCGAGAAGATCGTCTATATGGCGTTTGGTGAATGAGAAGGAACGGGCTTTGAATGGATTGGTTTTTGAAAGCGCCTGCATATAGTCATATTCATAAGAGAACAGATACAGGTCAGCCAACAGGGTGCACAATTAGTACCCATTGGAATACCTATATGCTGCTGATATATTGTGTTGCCAAATTTCACATAGATATTTTTAATGAGAAATTCAAGCAACTCTATAAACAAAGAAACATCCCATGAATGATATCTCTTGTATGTAGTCGAGCTAAAGAGTGCTTTATGGCTTCCGACATTAATATATCTACGATCAGTTTTCATGAACACAGATACTATTAATGAACTTATACGGTCAATAAGGTCCTCATGAGGGATTGTAGTATAGAGAGTCGAGAAATCCCATGTGGATACATGTCTGTACGGTATGTGACCTTTAGCATCAAGTTCTTCCGTAAGACATTTTGTCCCAGATATATATGCCTTAGTCCTATCCCTACTCACTTTAGTAACTATTGTGTGTCTCAGATATATATTTGCCTTAGTCCTACCCCTATCCCTCGCTTTAGTAACTATTGTGTGTCACAGATATATATGCCTTAGTCCTATCCCTTTCCCTAGCTCACTTTAGTGACTACTGCGTGTCCCAAATATGTATGCCCTAGTTCTACCCCTAACCCTCACTTTAGTAACTATTGTGTGTCCCAGATGTATATGCCTTAGTCCTTACCCTACCCCTCACTTTAGTAACTATTGTGTGTCCCAGATATATATGCCTTACCCCTACCCTCACTTTAGTAACTATTGTGTGTCCCAGATATATATGCCTTACCCCTACCCTCACTTTAGTAACTATTGTGTGTCCCAGATGTATATGCCTTAGTCCTTACCCTACCCCTCACTTTAGTAACTATTGTGTGTCCCAGATATATATGCCTTACCCCTACCCTCACTTTAGTAACTAGTGTGTGTCTCAGATATATATGACTTAGTCCTTACCCTACCCCTCACTTTCGCGCATTAGTGGATGTAGCAAGTACCACCAGGGATGTAGCCCTCACATTATGTCTTAAACATCAACTGCCATGTGTAAAAAGTAAGCTTATTCTTTTACCCATAACCCTATAGTATATTGAAACTCTCGTCAGATTCAACTTAATATTTAAATATTGGTTCTACTAGCTGCAGCAATCATATTATAAGTTTGCTCGATTAATAAATGCTGTATACTTATTTTCTGGGTATGAAGATTGATTTCGTGTAAATATCATACAAGATTCTAGTCTGTCATTTAATATTCAGCCGTCTTTTATTAAAGAATTTCCACGTTCAGTATTCAAAGACCAGATTCATATAACAGCATTCGCACCAAGTTGAAAAAAATCAACAGTCATATTATACATAAACATAGGCTAGTTTCCTGCCAGACAGAAGCTGTCAACAGCCAGACAAGACACTATAAGACATCATGATGTTCTAAAAGCATCAAATCCGTATCGCTGATCATCACAAGGTTTTCAATGAGTACCTTATCATATTCCGCGAATTCTGATATAAATTGCCACAAATTCACGCTGTGGGTTTCTTTCTTGGGGTGTAGAAATGGAAACGGCTCCAGAGTGAATTGGAATATATCCTCTTCATATCGCTCCAATTAGGTAGCAAAAGACCCATACTACTGGAATGTTGAGGAAACTGAATATACATTTTGTTACAACAAACATAACATTGGTTATACTGGAAGCAAGTGAGACTTCTCGGAGTTGCCAGATACAGTCTTTCCTGTGAACATCAATGCGGAAGAAAGGCGATTTCCCCCCAAGCCCCAAAAAGCTATCGATGGTAATCTTTTCAAATTTAACAAAAATATATGCAGCCACATTGTAATCATTCCATATTTTTTGGAATGCTGTCTTTCTGCGTCGAATGACATGGCCGGCTTGTCGCAAGGCAAGATTTTTGTCTCGAACAAATCCTTTAGACATTCATAAAAGAAATGTTACACAGGTTTGTTTGTTTTTTTGATTTTTTAAATTCGCTTCCCTTTTTTAAAATCGCGCAACGGAGCCTTGTACGATTTCAAAATAGCTCTTCCGTACAATTTCATCATTTTAAAGTTGTTTCAAGTATGACGGCAGTCATTAATTTACTGTTCTGCTTTTCAGAATTTTGCTCGGTGTTTTGTATACCATTTTCTTGTGGAGTAAAAAACATACATGCGAAAGCCTGTATCCGAGGAAATCAAATCATTAAATTACATGTGGTCCGTCTTGGAGATGAGTTCAAATTCGGAATCATCTGAATAATCCTTTTGTATTGTCATAAATGGGGAAGATAAACGAAAACATGAGATTATGGGTTATGGATTATTTACCCTGTGTATAGGTGCAGACCTGTTAATCAAAACCTTTCATTTGAGGGCGTTAAGGCGTAACGACGGGCGTTGACGGGCGTCACTGCATTTCGTTGAAATAGTGTCAATTCCATGGAATATGTATATCAATCAGAGCTATTTCATCAGGGCGTTGACGAGCGGAATACTCTCCTCCATAAATGCAAGCGTATCCCAAAATCGTGCACAGTCGATGTTCAACTATTAACATGGGTTATACATGCTCTGGGTGCAAAGCACCTTCACCAGACATTACGATATGATGCGACACCAGAAGAATATACATGGGATTGAAGACACCGAGGAGTCCTTTGAGGCGGATGCTGAAACAGAGACTGCTGAGAGTCGACTGACTGATACCGAAACAGAGACTGCTGAGAGTCTATCTACTGATAAAGAGAGCCTGACCTCAGATAGTCAGCCTACATCCCAGAAAAGTGAAGAAGAACATACCTTCTGTGATCGTATTGTGCATGAAGCTAATAATACTCACACTGTGGCGATCACACTTGCATCAGAAGAAACAGCCATAGTGATCTTGAACGGTATAGTCTGCTACCGTTTGAAATGAAAGGCGATCCCACGCACAGGTCCATCATGAAGACCAAGCGTCACTTCGAAGCGGATATGGGACTATCACTCACAGAGGCCCTGCCAAATGCGATCAACATGCGCAAACTACTGTTCCAGGACATATTGACGTTACGGTATCCTGGCCTGCCCGCTGACGCTTAGAACAAACGGATCAGAGTGAACATGGCCGAAATGGCGCCTCTGATTGGACAAGAGCCTACGAGAATTGTAAACATATCCAACGCGGTTCTCCAAGCTTGGGTAAGATGTAACATTAGAGAATAAACTATATGAAAACTTGTGAACGAGTTGATCTTTTTTTCTCTCATCTGTCTGCATCATGGCGCCAAGGCGTTATGCTAAAGTGTTAAGTCGCTAAGATAAAGCATTAAGGCGTCAACATGGGCGTTAAGGCGTTATATAAGCGTTAAGGCGTTGCGTGGGATTCCCCTTCTCTCGCTGCAAGTATTGCTGTGCATATAACCTTGAAGTGCATGGAACATGGTCAGCACCTCCGCAACTCTCCTGTCTCTACTACTCCTCATTGCGCATGCGCAGGCGTCTCACCACCATGCTGGCTTTACCCGATAAGAGCTTCAATAAGATACCACTCATGTTTGGATACGGCCTGAGGCTAATGGTTTACAAATGACTTTATATGACCGCTCACTTACTCGTATTCTTGCTCCTCCTTCTTCTCCTCCTCCACTTCCTTCTCCACCCCTCCTCCTCTTCCAACACCACCACACGCACACCACCAACATGACCACCTCTTTCCTAACGCGCTTCTTTGCACTTCCGAATCTCTCCTTTCTGTACTACTTCCCAAGTGCGCATGCGCATATCTCTCCCAGACTGAATCTAGTCCACGAGTGCTTGACTAGTATGCCTCACACGACCCATTCTGACCAATATTGAACAATCTCGACACCAAAACGGCCATTTCAATGCACTTTTCCTACTGCGCATGCGCGCCATAAACCCACTTTCACCACACACCCATCCAGTTGGATGCTCCCCACGAATACTTCAAACTGATACCTCACAAGACCCAATCGGACCACTATGGGTCCACCTAGACCCCAAAACGTCCACCTCGATCTGCCTGCCTACTGCGCATGCGTCATCAGCACTTTTCAACAAAAATCAACGCATGGCCTCGCGACCCCTCCCATCGTGTTCTACAGCTAAAAAAAGCAAGGTGCCACACCCCATACCGCAAATGTCCATGAGTGGGTACCCCATTGGGATTAACATTGTTCACTACGCCAGAATGGGACTAACATGGCCACCCCAGACCTCCCTGAACTTTTCAGCAAAATTCAACCCGTTATCTCGAGACCCCTCCCATCGTGTTCTACATCGCTAGACAGAGACAAAAATGTGCCACACCCCATAGTAAAATCCACAAGAAAAAAATGACCACCCCAATACTCCTACCTAATACTCATTGGGACAGCCGCCAACAGAGTTATTGTCCCTTCAGAGTTGTCGTCCTTGCGTCCAGAGTGGCGCTACGATCTTAATTTTGTATCATCCGGGTATCGGGGAATTTGCCCCTTGGACGCCATTTTCCATGATCTTACACAAACGGACCTGCACGGATGTTTTAACATCTTGCGAGCGATTGAACCATGCTATATTATAAAATACTAACGTGTGGATGTATGTACATGTATCTAATGCATTCATACCACGGAAGAAAACGTGTTGAGATTTTCTAGTCTAAGGTGACGTCATCGCTCAACATCGAGACACGGGGATTGAACAGTACATGGTGATACTGCGTACTATAAGTATTTTTTGCGTGGCTATACGGATCGATCATACATCGTGTATTCAATCCTATCACGGATCACAGATATCCTGCTCCAGCGCATGGACAGTCGGGTAGCCACCGGTACTGACCCTCGTATTTATCGCCAGGTTCCAACTTGACCTTTTGAAAGAGCCATGCTCCAAGTGAAGAGAGAAAGGAACACCAGTTGACCTCAAAAATTTGCATATGACCTTTTTGGAGTCACACAAGCAACACGTGGACAAAACCGATGCACGGAGATTCACGCACACGCTCGTTGACCCTCATATTAATAGCCAGGTTTCGTAATCTGCTCCAAGTAAAAATAAGCGTTAATTAAGGTCTCTTGACCTTTGTGCACTTAAAACGTACCAAAGTGCTCTCTATCCCATGATGCAATGCGACCGGAAGTGACCTCTGAGACGTCACTTCCAGTTTCGGTCACGTGGCAGGAAGTGACCTTTGACCACTGCACGCCATTATTATCCGATATTGTGCACATGCGCAGGGACCAAAAATCACTTCCGGTCACGTACCAGAGGTCATTTCCGGTCGCATTACATCATGGGATGGCGAGCACTTTGGTGCCTTTTTACTTTGTAAGTGCACGAGGGTCAAGGGATCTCAATTTACACTTACTATGCAACTTAGCACTGTAGCAATGCCCCAATTGACAGCTTTAACGAACTTCGTGAACCAGTTTCTATCATTATATATTGTGAAAGAGAGAGAGAGAGAGAGAGAGAAAGAGAGAGAGAGAGAGAGTGGGACAGAGGGGTTTATATATTGTGATACTGATTGACGTCATTGCATTTTGCAGAAACTAGCATATATACTACTATGCATTGGGCACATATGCTAATTCCCAATCAGAGAGGGAAGATTCTCTAATTGTCGCTTTCAAATCAGCCTGAAAGTGAGTGGTAAGAGTAAGGGCAGTCGGTGCCCGAATTACGCGAACCCCGGCTCGAAACGGGCACAGCATCCAACAAACCATTTATATACGGCTGTTATCTATCTAGAATTTCAGCATCAATAAGCTGTATGGTTCCATGTAAATCCGCCCGCACAAACACCAAGTAGGCATCAGATGAACATTGATCACCATGTTCTAACTAGTGAGGTGGCTTAGCAAAAAGATCGTGACACGCTGGACCAAAGCACCAAACTTGGCACATCCATCACCTGAGGCATACAGAACAATATCAGAAGGGGTGCCTATTGCTCTGGGCCGTGTAACGCCATCTGGCCCTCAAAAGGGCATCTAAGGGAAAATATTATCATTAAAAAAATAGTTGGCTTCCCAATAGCTTCATGATTTTCGTTATCCTTGAGGCTAGGAAGCTGAAACTTGCCACATTATATCTTTGGTTCCAGCGCTACAATAAAATGTAACAAAAGTGAAGATGGCCTCTATGATGATGTCACAGTGACGGCATATTATAAAAATAAGCCATTTTATTGACGATTTTTCTGATCGATTTTTCAAATTTTGTATTTGTGCCATTTTCTTCTCTCAAATTGCCTTGTAAATCAGTAAATAATCATCTGATATAAAATAAAATATTATTATGCACTTTCACGTAGACAAAATACACCAATTTTGAAGAAAATACGACAAAAATACAACTGCCGTCCATTTTGAATTTACCCATGATGCTCTTCTCCGAGAATTAAATGGCCCTAATATGATTTGCTATATGGACACAAAGTGCCAGCTCTCAATACTTCCGAGCATCAGAGAAAATTTTATTGGGAAGAGCGAGGGGGGGGGGGGGTGTTGAAGATGAATCCAACAATAATAATTGAACACAGGATCCTCCCTATTTAGTATCATTTTACTGGTGGGTGTGCCTGCAGAACCGGCATATAATTGGAGTAGTGCACGTGTCCTGAGCCATGCACATGTAAAAAATAATGGGATAATGGAAAAATAATGACGCGGCAACGGATGATGTATGTCGACCCTAAATCACCCAACCATAACGGAACATATATATATGATTGTACGTTTACTGTTTGTCGTTGTTCAAATCACTTTTCTTCCGTGGTCCGTCGTCCGTCGTCCGTCCGTCAGTTCGTCCGTAAACAATTCTTGTTATCGCGATTTCTCAGGAACTACTGCATGAATCTTTCTCAAATTTGGTACACAGGTTCCCTTTGAGGTCTACTTGTACAAGATATTTTGGTCCGATTCGAAAATCCAATATGGCCACAAGTCGGCCATCTTTGATTTCCCCATGAAACCTTGTTATCGCGATTTCTCGGGAACTACCACATGGATCTTTCTCAACTTCGGTACACGGGTTCCCCTTGGGGTCTAGTTGTGCAAGATACCTTTTCTGGACCGATTCGAAAATCCAATATGGCCACCAGGCAGCCATTTTGGATTTCCCCATGAAACCTTGTTATCGCGATTTTTCGTGAACTACTGCATGGATCTTTCTCAAATTTGGTACACATGTTCCCTCTTGAGGTCTAGTTATGCAAGATACCTTTTCTGGTCCGATTCGAAATTCCAATATGGCCACAAGGCAGCCATCTTGGATTTTCCCACGAAACGTTGTTATCGCGATTTCTCAGGAACTACTGCATCGATCTTTCTCAAATTTGGTACACAGGTTCCCCTTGGGGCCTAGTTGTGCCAGATACCTTTTTTGGTCTGATTTGAAAATCCAATATGGCCGCCAGGCAGCCATCTTGGATTTCCCCATGAAACTTTGTTATTGTCATTTCTCAAAAAGTATTGCATGGATCTTTCTCAAATTCGGTACACAGGTTCCCCTTGGGGTGTAGTTGTGCACGATACCTTTTCTGGTCCAATTCGAAAATCCAATATGGCCACCAGGCAGCCATCTTGGATTTCCCCATGAAATCTTGTTATCGCGATTTCTCAAGAACTACTGCATGGATCTTTCTCAAATTTGGTTGACAGGTTTCCCTTGGGGTCAAGTTGTGCAAGATACCTTTTCTGGTTCGATTCGAAAATCCAATATGGCCACAAGGCGGCCATCTTGGATTTCCCCATGAAACCTTATTATTGCTATTTCTCGGGAACTACTGCATGGATCTTTCTCAAATTTGGTACACAGCTTCCCCTTGCGGTCTAGTTGTGCAAGATACCTTTTCAGCTCCGATTCGAAAATCCAATATGGCCAACAGGCAGCCATCTTGAATTTTCCCATGAAACCTTGTCGCGATTTCTCAGGATACCTTTCTGGTTCGATTCGGAAATCCAATATGGCCATAAGGCGGGCATCTTGGATTTCCCCGTGAAATCTTGTTATCGCTATTTCTCAGGAGCTACTGCATGGATCTTTCTCAAATTTGGTACACAGGTTCCCCTTGGGGTCTAGCTGTGCAAGATACCTGTTCTGGTCCGATTCGAAAATCCAATATGGCCACAAGGCAGCCATCTTGAATTTCCCCATGAAACTTTGTTATTGTCATTTCTCAGGAAGTGTTGCATGGATCTTTCTCAAATTTGGAACACAGGTTCCCCTTGTGGTCCAGCTGTGCAAGATACCTTTTCTGGTCCGATTCCCAAAATCCAATATGTCCATTAGATGGCCATCTTGGATTTCCCCATGAAACTTTGTTATTGCGATTTCTCAGGAACTACTGCATGGATCTTTGTCAAATGTGATACACAGGTTCCCCTTGTGATCTAGTTGTGCAAGATATCTTTTTCTTTCTCATTCGAAAATCCAATATGACCACCAGGCGGCCATCTTGGATCTCCCCATGCAAATTTGTTATCGTGATTTCTCAGGAAGCACTGCATGGATCTTTCTTAAATTTGGTACATAGGTTCCCGTTGCGGTCTAGTTGTACAAAATGTCCTTTTCTGGTCCGATTCGAAAATCCAATATGGCTACCAGGCGCCCATCTTGGATTTCCCCTTGAAACATAGTTATCGTGAATTCTCGGGAACTACTTCATGGATCTTTCTGAAATTTTGTACGCAGGTCCCACATGGAACCTAGTTGCGCAAGATACCTTTTTTGGTCCGATTAGAAAATCCAAGTTACGCTTCAAATTGATACGGTATTCCCGAGTTGTGACGTTGCATCACACGAGTCGGCGGATCAAACGGTGGGACATATTCTATATAGTGACTATAGAGAATATCCATACCTTCACCTTCCATATCAAGAGGTTCAAATAATTCGGAATTAAAATGTATTTCTTCAAATTTTAAATCTGTTTTCTTTAGTCCAGTGAACTGCCCCACTGTTTCGTCTGCCGACGGGTCGGCTACATGAAGGGACGTCACTCTTGTGACACAACGTTACAACTCGACAACTGTAGACTACTGCGTGTTTCGATCCAAGGGCGATAAACAGGATTCAGACACTTTCGAAGTTTCAATATTACTGCGCGGATCTCCTCAGTATTAAGTATTGTACCATCTTACTATTTTCGAGCATGGTATCTTAAAAGAGATATCGCAAACTAGCCCAGTAAACGGAACAGAATTCGTTCCAAATTATAAAATCTTAAATATGTTTCATAGCTCATGCCAAAGGGTCGAAGAGATTTGTCTTCGCTTACAGTACCCAATGATGACATGCGCACAAAAAAATACTACAAAACGAAGACGAAGGATCCTCCGGACATTCACTTTCAGACTAACTTTTCTCTTGTACTATAACAACCGACATAAGTACAGTTTCTAGAAATCTTGAAACTCCTTAAACTTAGAAAGATGATATCTTGTTGTTTTCCAGTGTCCCTTTTTCGATCTTTTTCGCTCAGATTCGAAATTCTGTAAACAAAATTACAAATCAATCGTTTGTTCTTAGTAACAATGGACAAAAAGATCCTCTTGTCATTAGCTTACAAGTATCGGACAATGGTGGGCGCCAAGATCCTTCAGGATCTCTCGTTTTTATCTGTTGAATTGTTTCTATTCGATAAAGCAGTGGTGGACTTAGGGTCAGATGTTGTACATGCACATCGCAATAGGGGAACCATGAGTTTTAAACCATGAACCATACATACAGTTTTACGACGCTCTTGACCTTAGAGCTATTATTCCAATTTTTGTTTTTCAGTTCAAGGAGGGTATTTGATACCATCAACTACTACAGATGTGGTCCTGTATACCGTTCCAGTACAATGGAACATGGCTAGCCATTATTGCCAGGTCCAGGGTGGGCGTTTGATTCAGGCAGAGACCACAGTTCGACAGTCCTATGCTAAAGCAGTGGGTTCAAGACTACTGCAACTGTCCAATGTGTGAGTATCCTATGATGGCCGAGAGGGGTCATCGATCATCGCCCTGGAAATATTTTGGGCGATAAGGCGATATCTCGATATTGCGATGCGATAACGCGATATTGCGATGCGATAACGCGAAAACGCGATATTGCGATGACGCGATATTGCGATGCGATAACGCGATATTGCGATGCGATAACGCGATAATGCGATGCGATAACGTGAAAACGCGATATTGCGATGTTGCGATAACGCGATATTGCAATGCGATGACGCGATATTGCGATGCGATAACTGGAAAACGCTATATTGCGATATTGCGAAATATCGAGTTATAATTCCGCGATATTGTGCGATATTGCGATATTGCGAGATATCGCGTTATAATTGCGCGATAATGTGCGATATTGCGAGATATCGCGTTATAATTGCGCGATAATGTGCGATATTGTGCGATATTGCGATATTGCGAAATATCGCGCTATATTCTCGCGATAATGTGCGATATCGTGCGATATTGCGAAATATCGCGTTATAATTCGGCGATAATGTGCGATATTGCGAGATATCGCGTTATAGTTGCGCGATGATGTGCGATATTGTACGATATTGCGATATTGGGACATATCGCGTTATAGTTCCGCGATAATGTGCGATATTGCGAATTATCGCGTTATAATTCCCCGATAATGAGTGATATAGCGCGATATTGCGAAATATCGCGTTATTTTGAGTTGTAATATGAGTAGTATAGAAAAGACCGATTCATTATCATTTTTGAGGCTGAGGCGTGAGACTGTGGCGTGACATGACGATGACGTCACGGATGACGCCACATCCTGTCACATGACGGGCCAGCAAGAGTTACATAAGACCCCAGTGACTTCCAATGTTAATCTCATACATGTATGGGATAGGGACTGTCATCTTTTTTTTTTCTTGTGGATTTTACTATGGGTTGTGGCAATTCGTCTCGCGGCAATTTTTTTCGTCTCGCGATGTAGAACACGATGGGGGGGGGGAGGGGGGTCTCGAGACCAGGAGTTGAATTTCGCTGTAAAGTTCCGGCAGGCCTGGGTTGGACAGGTTAGGTCCATTTTTTTAAAAGTGCTGATGACGCATGCGCAGTAGGCAGGCAGATCGAGGTGGACGTTTTGGGGTCTAGGTGGACCACCCATAGTGGTCCGATTGGGTTGTATTAGGTATCATTTTGAAGCATTCGTGGGGGAGCGTCTAACTGGATGGGTGTGGGGTGGAAATATCGTCTATCTGCGCATGCGCAGTAGAAAAAGTGTATTTGAATGGACGTTTGTCTATCTTCTCTCAGTAGTAACAACAGCAATGAAGTGCTGCTGAAAACTTGGTATAACAAAATATCATCCTCAGTCCGAAAAGTTTACTTAGACTGCTCAAAAGCAAATTTTTTGCCATTATTTTTTACCGACGATACTTTTCACTTGTAATCAATAGACATAGGAGCTAGACGGCTTGTTCCACTGTGCTCCATATCGAATTGTACCCCAATCTCCCCTACGCCCAATATGGGCCCACCTCGACCCCAAAACGTCTATTCCCATACTCTTTTTCTACTGCGCAGGCGCACCATTGCGCTACTTTTACTCCACCTCAGTCCAGTTGGACGCTAGCTCCTGAAAGCTTGAAATTGATACGCTCCCCGACCCTTTCCCAGCACTATGGGTACCCCAAAACGTCCCTTCCACTGCCCTTTTCCCCAAAATTTACTGTCTGCGAATGCGCAGAATGTTGAAAACGGACGACACACTAGTCCAGTCGGACGCTCTCACACAGGAGCTTCACAATGACATCTCCCACAGCCCAACTGGACCGCTATTGGTCCACCTCGACCCCCAAACGTCCATTCAAATACCCTTTTTCTACTGCGCATGCGCAGATAGACAATATTTCCACCCCACGAATGGTGGAAATATGCGACGACCCCACGACGCTCCCCCACGAATGCTTCAAAATATTACCTCACACAACCCAATCGGACCACTATGGGTGGTCCACCTAGATCCCAAAACGTCCACCTCGATCTGCCTGCCTACTGCGCATGCGTCTTCAGCACTTTTCAAAAAAATTCAACGCATGGCCTCGAGATCCCTCCCATCGTGTTCTACAGCTCGAGACGAAGAAAACAAGGGGTCATACCCCATACCTCAAATGTCCATGAATGGATTCCCCATTGGGACTAACATTGTTCAGTTCGCCAGAATGGACCTAACATGTCCACCCCAGACCTGCCTGAACTTTACAGCGAAATTCAACTCCTGGCCTCGAGACCCCACCCATCGTGTTCTACATCGCGAGACGAAAAAAAAAACGAATTGCCACAACCCATAGTAAAATCCACAAGAAAAAAAAATATGACAGCCCCTATCCCATGCATGCATGAGATGAACATTGGAAGTCACTGGGGACTTATGTAGGGGCAGATAACTCTTGCTGGGCCGTCATGTGACAGTATGTGGCGCCATCCGTGACGTTATCGCCACGTCACGCCACAGCCTCACGCCTCAGCCTCAAAAAATGGTAAATGAATCTGTCTTTTCTATACTACTCGTATTACTAAAAACGCGATATTTCGCAATATCGCAATATCATCCAATATCGCACATTATCGCGGAATTATAACTCGATATTTCGCAATATCGCAATATCGCGTTATCGCAATATCGCGTTTTCGCGTTTTCGCGTTATCGCTTCGCAATATCGCGTTATCGCATCGCAATATCGCGCTATCGCATCGCAATATCGCGTTATCGAATCGCAATATGGCAATATCGCCCAAAATGTTTCAAGGGCGATGGTCGATGGCCCCTCTCGGCCATCATAGTATCCATATCCGCTATAATATCATCCATTCGAGAATTTGAATGGAGGCAACGAAAGACACTAAATAAAGCATTATTCGAATTTGATACAACAACTTGTTGCGGATCAAATATATATTTTTAAGCGTATATTTTAGCGTGGATTTTTAGTATATCTAAAATTTTACATCTTGAACCAAAACGAAGCTAATCCTATCGAAGTCATCTGTCGTGATATTACATGGGTATATTAATTTGGTTCAATGTGTTATATTTGAGTTGTATTAAAAGAAACACGGTGAAATGTATACTAAAGGCAAAACCATACGAAGGCCCAGTTTCAAACGTCAGCGACGCTCATTTTTGACAATATCAAACATTTGTATTTTGTCTGTACGAAACTCTTTTTTTTTGTGCAGAACTAAATAGATTATTTGTTCGATTTCCTGACGTAACACCCAGGGAGTTTTTCGTATATTACGGTAACTATTTTGCTTCTTTCGTTTCTATCGTCAGATGACTGCTGCTGATGTTATTTATTTTCTTTTTTTTTATTTATTGTGAATGTGATTGCTTTATTATAATTAGATCAGTGTAACTGAAAATACGCAAATATTATAATCAGATAATTGTATTTGAAAACTCGGTAATCACGGTATGCTTTTCTATCATGTTTACCTTTCCACTATACCTATATCATTGGTTTACACCTGTATAAACAAGAATCCCAGCATAATCTTTGTACTAAATTTAAAGTGATGTAAATCAGTAAATCGTTGCCACTGACGGTCAATAAGAGACTTCGCCTTACTGATGGTTATTTAGACGCCGTATAGGATTATCTTCTGAATGGGACATATTATAGTTGATACACCATGAACATAAAACTCTCCTTGCATCGTACTTGTTGTAAAAATTTTAAGGCGAGTGATCATTTAGTGATTGAAATTGTTTCTAAGGGCCGCTTTCCATACGGATTTCGCGGCCCATCAACTGAATGTTTCATTTAAATTTCACGGTGCATTTCTTAGTTCATTTAAGATCTTGACAAGCGCTATATTTTAAAATAAATAAAAAATAAATAAATAACAAGGAAAGATCAGACGGAGACATTAATAGAAGCAGAATCGACTATGTGCAGGTTCGTCGGTCTGTTTTTGCCCAGGTTATACTGATAAATATGTGTTCATTGTAATTGTAATCGCGTAGATGATTCCTTTGTCTCTTTACCCCTCGTACGCACAGAAAAAAAAACCTGGGAGAACCATGGGCGTCTTCAGGGTTTTTCGAGAGGAGTGCGGGTTGCTTCCTATATAATTGCCTTAGAGAGCCCAGTACTGTGATGTCCAACACAGTTTAAAATAACATACAATTGGGCACAGGGATTGAGTCCTTCGCGCCCAACGACTTCCCTAACGACGTCCGAGAGAACTGGACGGGTTCTCCCAGAAATCTGTGCCTGTAACAGCGCTTGGAGTGTGTATCGTGGTACAGGATGGCAGGCTACGCCCTACATTGCGTGAAAGTTAAAATTAACATATTCTGTGTTAAACAACGTTCAGCTATGATTATTTAATATGTTAGATTATAATTATGGGGTTTCCTTTGTTTTTGACGAGCCCACGTGATATGTCTATGGGACAGTATTTTTGCATATTGTTTGTCCAGGGGACGCTATATTCTGGTATGTGGGTTCCAGAGAACATTCCTTGTCCAGGTGTCAAGTTAATGCGGTAGCAATCTAGGAAAACCAAGATGGTAAATCAGGGGAATACCATCTAAACGCATCTACATTTTTATCAAGCTAATTTTCACGTCCCCAGGTTCGAAGTGGGAACGTAGAAATTGGCTTGATAGAATGAAGATGTCTAGACGTAAAGCTATGAAAACTTCGTGCGAATTGTTCGCCGATATTCTACGAGATCCCATAATAGGCCAGTGACGACAATTTCTGCCTTCTCTCTCTGACAATGATTGACGTTTATTTCAAGCAGATTAATTTTTTGATATTTTCTACCCCCTAACAAAGCCAGACTTTTTGGCGGGAGTAACCTGTTTGCTCTTTACGGTTTACCACGCACAGTGTCTGGAAATGATGCCATATTTGGATACTGTTTCCCGATAATGTTTATATATTAATCCACATGCTGCTATGTGTAATTAGTGTGGACGTTATATTGAAATTGATTTCACCGAGCTAGCCACCTGATTAGCTAACAAATGTAGTTTCGAATTCTCACGGGATTTATATAGCGCTGAATTAAAATATAATATTCCGTGATATTATATCTGAGTTTACTGAGATTGATGCTGTAGATACTGTCCACGGTACAAGTGATATATCAACAGAAAGGTGGGCCAGTGATGAATAATATAAATTTCTGAATATTTTTCAAATCAATGCTCATAACCACCAAAGAAATTTCATTTAACCGATCAAATCGGGGGTCTGCATGGTGATACAGAATTAAAATTGTATTTTAATATTTGTAATATATGTAAATGAGTATATAATTTTCGGGACGAGTCCCCAAAGGTACCCACATTTCTATCCTCGAAGGTTCGAAGGACTGAAGGTCTCCTACATTATCAGAAAACTTATATGTTCCTTCTTGGTTCTTCGGAATATTTAGTTATA
Organism: Hanleya hanleyi; assembly: GCA_036873755.1. Taxonomy (NCBI): domain Eukaryota; kingdom Metazoa; phylum Mollusca; class Polyplacophora; order Lepidopleurida; family Hanleyidae; genus Hanleya; species Hanleya hanleyi. The sequence continues at coordinate 13,008 of JAVTVY010018800.1, read as the reverse complement.
CATACAACCACAATTTCGATTTTGGTTCTTTGTTTTGTTTTATATAAGACTTGGGTTCATTATAGTTTTTGGTTTCACCACATGTAGCAGATTAAAAAAAACCGGTTGGGTTCTATGTAAAAGAAATTCTTCTAAAGAACCTCTAGGAAACAAGATGGCTGAGAATGTATATGGACCAAAGCTGTATTTGTTTTTTCGTTTTTCACTTGGTTTAAAATTCAGAATTAGACTATCTGTCGAGAGGAAAAATTTGTTCGGAATTCCAATACTAATAGTGCAATTTTCAATCTGGATACAGTTATACCAGTTCTAACCAGAGGTCTGAAAGGAGTAGTGGCGTTTAACCGAGAAAAGTCCCTGCTGCTGTTTCGCTTGTGAATGCATACCTTTTTTATGTTCTTCCGGTAATTATGTCAGTTATCCTGCAATTATTGTATTATTCACATTTCATTAATATCACATTTACGTTATTCCAAAATTCGATGTGAGGATAACTATACAAAAGTAAGAAAATTGTTGACCGGGATCTGGAGTCTGACGTTTTACGCGAAGTAGATGTACATGTATATAGAAGCCGAATGCGGTCATCTCGTGTTTTCGCATTTTCGCATCGATAATAGTACCGGTAACGTGAAAACACGATGCGAAAACGGGGAATGTGTTTCGCAATCGTGTTTCACATTGCGTTTTCTCGTTGTCGCGTTTTCGCCTTTCGTGTTTAAGCATTATCGCGTTTTCACAACGCGTTTTCGCGTTACTATTATCGATGCGGAAATGCGAAACACGAGGTGGCGCATTCAACTTCCATAGATGTGACAATAACTAGAATATGTTTTTCCAAATAGACATTTTAACAAGACGAAATCTACAGTAACGCGCAAGACATCTACAATGATGAGTCCTATTTCAATTTATTGAAAGCTAATTACCATATGTATGTGGTAAAGTACAAATTGATGTAATACATATATTAACCCTATCTGTGAAGCTCTACCAGAAAATGTGAAAAAAATCCGAGATGGCCGCTTTGATGACGTCACAATGACGTCATTTTCAAAAACGACATTTTTTGGTCGATTTTTCGGTCAGATTTTCCGAAATTTTTATTTTTGCAATTTCTCCGCAAAAACTACATGATAAATTAGTAAATATTAATGTAATGTGAAATAGAATAGTTTTTGCCCACTTTTCATTGCGAAAAAGCAGAAATTTTGAAGAAATATGACAAAAACATCACTTTTCTGAGACCCCACGTGGACGCCATCTTGGATTTACCCATGATCCTCTGTTCGGGGGGTTATGCAAATAGGCTCAAAATGACCCCAATACGATAAACTTATAAAAGTCACGGAGTGTCAGCTCTCCATTTTTTGTCGTTCCGGAGATAGTGCAGAAAGTTTGGTAAGGGGGCCATAATGCCCCCCCCCCCCCAGGCCTGGTAGGGTTAAGGAAATATGTGTCAACTAGTCCAGGATGTATTTGTTTTCTAGATGAAAAATGGGAAACTTTTATACAAGGTTGACATAGAAACAGAGACTAATAGATCGGACTAGGAAGGGAAAACTAAGGGGAAACTCGAAACCGAAAATGGCGAGAGATTGTCTTGGAAATTAACCAATATTCGGTCACTCCTGATTTTTTTTTTGCAATTTTACACTTGTTTGGGTTAATTGCAGAAGAAACGCGGAAAACCTACTTGAAAACACTCTTTAAAAGTCGATAAAATTGTTTCCACCGCTGAGGGATTATTATCACTTCGGTGCATGGAATTAGTTTCCATCGCGGACGCAGTGAAATTGGTTTCCACCGCGGGGGAAATAACTTCCACAGCAAAGGAAATGGTTTGCACCGCGAAGAAATTAGTTTTCACCGCAAAACGTGTAGGAAATAGTGCGTCAGTGGAAATAGACTTACCGAATCCTGGAGAGTTGGGGATTTTTCATATAGCCAGATAACCACCACGTGGATGTTTCAGTTTTGTATTGCTTATGTCTCAACACGTTTTAATTTTGAGCCCTAGGAATATTTTGGGGCTGGAGGCCTGTGGATTGTTGGGCATTTGTCATCATGTTCCCCCTCCGCAGATTCTCACATCAGGTGGGTCATTGTGGAGGCTTGTGTGCGCTGGTGGAGTGTGCATGTGTCAAGCGCATGGACATTGATCCGGTGAATATTGGCTTCCGTTGGCTCCTGCTAGTTGGGAATGCTGGCTGCTGGACTAAATTATTAGGGGGAATGGTACGGGGTATTCAGGTTACCTTCTGAGCAACTGTTTTTAAGTGTGCCTCGGCCGTAGGGTTGGGAGCTTTCGAAGAATGAAATTGGCAGTTGTGAGAACTTAAGATAGTCATGTAGCCCGCTTTCAGGGCTGACCTGCAGATTACGTATTTAAAGTTAAGATGACCATGTAGCAGATGAACGCGAGGCTGTCGTATAAAGTAGTCATTTATCAGTAGTAGGTAGAGATCTTCTGGGATTACGGATCAAGGGCGGATCTACGGAGGGGGGAGGGGGGAGGTCAGGGTTGAAAAATATGAAGAAATGGAGCGAAAAAATTGAAAAACACGATTTTCGTGGATACCACATGACCGCCATTTTGAATTTAACCATGATCCTCTGCCCAGGGGTATATGAAAATAAGCTCAAAATGACCTCAATAAGATAAGCTTAAAAGTCAAAAAATTTCAGCCTCCTCGGTTTTGTCATTTCGGAGCATCAGAGAAAAATTCACTAGAGTTCACTCCCCCCCCCCACCAGGCCAGGTAGGGTTAAACCAGAAAGTCAAATGGAGTCAGGCATATTCTTCAATATCGGTACCTGCTTATGCGAAACAAACGTAAGAACAGAATCATAAATCTACATACATCGTGTTCAGATTTCTTTCCGGGAAAACGCGTAGAACGCATCTTCGGCGACCTGGGACCCCGGAACTTCCGGGGCCTAGGCGGCCCCTGGGTCCTCGCCTGTCGGGCTGTGGGGATTCGTTTATTTTAGCTTGTGTAAATGATTCGGTATCATATTAGTTCTAATGTTCGATGATGTGAAGGGCATCGGTTTTTTAGGTGTTAAATGTAACTAGACAATGGATTCAGGCATGAAAAATGCTTTTTTCAATATCGATGTGTGCGTATAAATGCAAAAAAACAACGTGAAAATAGAAGCATACATCCGCATTAATATGTTCGAATTTATTTCCGGGAAATGCTTAGAATTCATCTCCGGAGATCTAGGACTTCGGAGCTTCCGGGGCCTAGGCGGTCCCTGGACCCTCGCCTATTGAGAATTTCCTTATTTTATGTTTGTGTGAATGAATCGTATCGGTAGGCGTATTGGTTTCCCTCCCATGAACTAAAAGGCATCGTTTTGTACGTGTTAAATATGACTAGAAAGTCAAATGGATGCAGGCATGAGGTGCGATTTTTTCAATATCAATGCGTGCTTATAATTGCGAAAAAATCGTGAAAATAGAAGCATAAATCGGCATACATTATGATCAGTTTTATTTCCGGGAAAACGCTCAGAACGCATGTCCGGCGATCTAGGACCCCGGAGCTTCCGGGGCCTAGGCGGCCCCTGGACCCTCGCCTTTTGGGCTGTGATAGTCGACCCCCACTATCAATTTTCGCTGCATCCGCCCTTGGATACTCTATCAATGAGACTGGACTTGAGAGTGATGAGACTTTTTAGGTAAAGTTGGGTACTTTTAAGGAGCAGTGTACTTTTGCACATGATATTTTAGTGGTTTTGGAATATACTGACATTTAATAGAGAATTCATTTCAAAGTCCGGTGCATGTGATAGTTAGATTATACAATAAGCCATGACATCACCATGACTATCTGTGATCAATGATATCAAGCTATCTGTATCAGTGGATAGACTCTCAGTACTCTCTGTATCAGAATCTGCGTCAGTGGGCTCCTGTGTGTCTTCGTGTAAATTCTTCTAGTGTCACATCATATTATCGTGCCTGGTGAACGTGCGCTCGCACACAGAGCAAGTATGAGCCATGTTAACGGTTGAAAGTCGACTGTGCTTGTCTGTCGGTCAGGGCTGCTTTTATAGTTGCCGGACGTTACCGAGCGTTGTGTCAACGCCTTGTCGCTCAGCTCTAGGTTGTGTCAGTTGGAGGCTGGAGAAGATAATTTCCCGTCTCCAGTTGCGTCCATAAAGGTCTGAAAGGCATCGTACAGGGCCAGCAGACTCTGAGCACGGGTAGGTGTGTTGGTATCCTGTTTGGGTGTACCTGTTTCTAATGAAGAAGATATACCCGAGTCACCCGACGGATGTCATCCATGGGCGTGACAAGATGACAACGCAGCTGTATCGGTGGTCTATGCTTCAGCTGCGTCAATAACGTTGGGTTGACGTAACACTTTGGGTGGAATGTTTCCGTTGTAGGGTTCAGAATTTACATTTGTGAATGGTCTCGTGTGGGCTATTTAGAGTTCAACTGTGGACGCTTTTGATCTTAATGATGCGTTCAAACAGGTGTTTCTGTTGTGCCTAGCATACGCCGCTGTCCAGCTCATGCCCGGTGTTTTCGACATTGACGCGGCTCTTTCCAAATTTCCATATGGACGGGGTCTTTGTCCAGCAATTCATATGGGTCACCAGGTCGACATAGTGTTGACCTAAATCCGGTCGTAGTCTGGGCGCCAATGTGTAATGGGCTAAGATTGTGGCATCCCCTTTCGAGTACCCTTTGTAGTGAAACTTGTTTTCTGTGACCATCAACGCCTCTCCAACCTCGGCGTCCATGTTTGCTTTGAACAGATCACGCCATAATTTTGTGTACACATTGTGTTTAGTATCTTGTTCGGGCTTGGGTTGATCCGTCACGGTTGGTTAATGAGAGTATTCCGGGGCTGACGGTATGAAAGAGGCCACTGTGCAGGGGCCGGTTGGATAGGCACCCTCTGGCCCTGCCGGGTGGGGACTCGGTGGATTTTGGTGATGATGGTGGAGGTGGTGGTAGTGTCTGCACATATAGGGGATTAGCACGACAGCTAAAATAATCGGGAATTTTTGTAATTTCAACCTGCGAATCTAGGTAAATTTGCAGACTGGCTGTGAGATCGGTTACAAATTCAAAGTAAAATTTTCTCAGACTATAAACTTTCTCAAATCTGTTTCAAATGATTACAACAAACTGCGGAATATAGAAGAATTACAAGCGTCTAGTCCGTCATTCATAATCCAGCCGTCGTCCATTAGAGAATAACCGCGTCCATAATCCAAAGACCTATTCCATATTCCATATAACAGTATTAGCACCAAATTCAAAAAGACAATCATAGTATACATAAACATAGGCTTGTTTCCTGCAAGAGAGAAGCGGTCAACAGTTTTCAATGATGCCGGCAAGACATCATGATGTTCCAAAAATATCAAATCCGAATCGCTGATCAGGCCGACGACTGAAGAGCTGGTGGGAGTGGGGTTGGGAGGAGGCAAACTCTTTTGAAATTGCCTAGCTGATGTCTTGCCCTATGCTTGATCAGCATTCCATCAAAGGAAGATATGAAATTTTGCCGCTAAATTACGGTCCATTTGCAAACAAACATTTGTTTCAGGATTCCCGGCAGACACTACATTATATCGCCTACCCTGTCCCGTTATTTAGCCATCACACACCTTGGACGGTCACTTCCCACCCCCCCACCCCCCCTCCCCAAAGAGACACTTAAATACAAGCGTTTCTTTCATATACAACTTTAATTCACGGTCTTGCGCGCGGCACGTGCCATATCCAGTATCATTTAACTCTAAGGGACAATAACATGCACTCTCTTTTGTGAACGTTTTAGTATTATCGGCGGGACATTCTATGCGCGTGCAAGGTCTTTGTTCCGTTTTCATTGTGACATATAGGATATTATCCGAGTATGAATTCACAAAATGATAAGTGACGTGTTAAACTGTTTTGCCGCCATTTATTCATATAAAAAATTCGATCTTAAAATTTTGGAGGCAAATTTGTGCATTTTTAGTCTAGCTGTTCTACAGGTTACTGATAATTGATTAGTGATATTAATATGTTTTAAGACATAATAATAAAATACATCTTTCAAGCTTTGGAAATATATGAAATATACCAGTACTTAAAAAGATTTTGAAGGTAGAAATTCACATTGTTACTCAAAATTCACTATTTTTGACACCTTTTCTACATGAATAATAGCAAGAAAGCACAAATGGGTGATACATACGGAAAAATCATACAGTGGCTTACAGCTGCTTTCTCCGACGTCCGCGCTCACCGTATACTAGATCGACTAATGTTAGTATTTATTCATTCCATTCATATTCGTCATCATGGAATGGGATTATATGAGAAGGAAGGTGTCAATATTTAGAACACTGTTACACAGAATTTTTGGCTGGTCGAGAACTGATGCGTCTCGACCCAATGATAACATGTGGGGACGTTGTTGTATTTGTTTACATAATAAGGTTACTGTAGTGTTACAGTCATGCAGGCATGTGCCCTTTTATGGGACATGTCTGCATCAATTTGTACAGAATAATATGCATCCAGCCAACAACAACAACGCCCTTTCATGCCCGATATGTCGGGGTCGTATCACTAAAGTTAAAAATTTATGTATTTAGATGTTATCATCATATAACCCAAGGCTCGTTATTAAGAGCCGACATTCAAACTCAAAAAACCGAACTACTATCTTTCCGCAACCTGATGTTTGTGGGTGTATTTGTAAGTGTGTGTGTGTGTGCGTGTGTGTGTGTGTGCGTATTTGTGTGTCTGTATGTCAATGAATCCGTGATTTTGCGATTTTATGATTCAATGAATCAGTGATTGTGCAAATGAGTCAATGAATCCGTGATTTTATGATTTTATGATTTAGTGATTTTTTTATTGTATCAGTGATTGTGTAAGTATGTGTATTTGTGTGTGTATGTGTGTTTGTGTGTGTGGTGTGTTTGTGTGTGCGGTGTGTTTGTAATGAGTCAATGAATCCGAGATTTTGTGATTTTATGATTCAATGAATCCGTGATGAATCAGTGAATGTGTAAATGAGACTATGAATCCATGATTTTATGATTCATTGATTTTTTAATTGTATCAGTGATTGTGTAAATATGTGTATTTGTGTGTGGTGTGTGCGTGTTTGTATTTGTGTGGGTGTAAGTGTGTGGGTGTCTGGGTGTCTGTGTGGGCTCAGGCTGATCAGGCAGGCACAGGCTGGGCAGGCCAATGAATGAAGCAATCCCATGAAAATCCCGACTTTTATACACCTATATAGAAGTACCCGGATGCTACACAGTCCCCGGATGTAACAACCCGGATGTAAAAGTCCCCGGATGAACCCCAATGTAAACAAGTCCCCGTAAGTACCCGGATGTAAACAAGCCCTGTATGTACCCGAGTCTAAATATATCCACCAATCAGAGCGCAGCTCTTTTATTATCTAAATATATCCACCAATCAGAGCGCAGCTCTTCTATTGTCTAAAAATAGCCACCAATCAGAGTGCATCTCTTCTATTGTCTAAAAAAATCCACCAATCAGAGCGCAGCTCTTCTATTGTCTAATTATACCCACCAATCAAAGCGCAGCTCTTCTATTGTCTAAAAATATCCACCAATCAGAGGGCAGCTCTTCTATTGTCTGAAAATATCCCCCAATCAGAGCGCAGCTCGTCTATTGTCTAAAAATATCTACCAATCAGAGAACAGCTCTTCTATTGTCTAAATATATCCACCAATCAGAGGGCAGCTCTTCTATTGTCTAAAAATAGTCACCAATCAACGATCAACTTATTTTTAATCATCCACCGCCGTATGCTATAAAAGCCGTGTCATTCTTCATTCTACATGTATTTCTCTAAAATCGACTCCTTCGCGGACGTAAATGCCTTAATGCCTTCATAGTAGCTATTATAGAAGCTTATTTCGATACTTCCTTTTCCATGTACGTTGAAGAGAGACTTGTTTGGCCTAGAAAAGCGATATGATGTCACAAGGATGCCCCACTTGGTTGGTTGTTTGGAGTTTAACGTCGCACCTAACCTTATCGGTCACATGGCGATGATGACCCAAACAAACATACCCTAGCATAACCCTAACCCTAGCAAACACCTAACCAAAACTACAGACACTGGTGATCACAATGAATCATCAGAGAGCTTAATTTGTTTTGCACTTCAATTTACCTCCTGTGCCAGACAAACATGGTATGGTACAAACCCTGCTGCCCTAAACCGGAGGACTGCCTCCAATTCGGATGAATTACTTGAATAGTAATGACTGAGTGTTGTATCAAATCGTTCTGCTCTTACAACTGTTCATGGATACGACTATCGTCCTTTTCTATCTTTGGTCAAAACTGACACACAAAAAATCTTTGACACGGCAACCTGCAGGAATTGTGAATATTCTTTGAAAACAAGATATTATGATGTCAAACCATCAATAAGTTTTATGTAAACCTCAGTTGTGCTAATGAGTCATTTTGTGAGAACTTCACAAAAAGGCCTGATAAATGTCCTGGTGAATAAAAATTGACAGCCAAATTTCTGCCTTATGGACATCTCCTTTATACCTAACTGATTGAATGCTATCTCCTTTATACAATATTTGGTAGCTGGTTTATATCACGTAAGAATGATTATGAAATCCATGTTCTCAGACCGATCAGCTTCACTTCGATAAGAATACACTATCATTGTGTAACTAAAGTCTTCTCAATTAGTTATATACTACAAAAATATATCCTGCATAAGACTACTAAAGTCAGTGTCTTCAACAGGAAAACACACCAAGTTTACATGTCCTGTAGCAAGACTGCCACTGTCACTGCAGACCTATCAACCCTTACACATTCGGTGTGAGGCTCACGCATTTGGCATCTGTCTCACGCTCTCACACAGCTATATCAAATTCTCACGCATCTGGCCATTTTAATGATTTTTTTCTAAAATAACCAAAAATCGTTCAAAATTGTTCCTGTTTGCAGAAAAAAGGAGTCCCTAATTTAAAAGTTTCCAAGACTTCATTATAAAGTATCCATTTCTGGTCTCCGTGAACGGAGAAATATATAATGGTAGGCCGTTATATAAGACAAAAATATGAAAAATTGTACGAAATGATGCCTAGAAATTCGCATTTTGGGGGGCTTGTTTCTCCTTGCCAGATAAACTCAAATCTCACGGCTTGGCAAAATTATAACTTGAGAGGTCTGTTTACTCATAAGATGAATCATATTTTCTGCAAGTTCAAGGTATCCGTTGCTATGATTAGGAGTTCCAGAAATGGGGTGGGCGGAAGACTACTTTTTCTGAACCCAATCACCCATATACCATTTATTCTATCTCCCTTATGTTAAATGACTGTATACCACCCACCACGCATATACCACAGAACTGGGAAATCTTCCACAATTACTCATATAATCACTGACACGCAATCACTCACGCATAAAATCACTTACAATCACTCACTCACATAATCACTTACTCACAATAACAATCACTCACATAATCACTTACACACATTCAAACAAAATCTCAATCACTCGCACAAACACATAATCACTTACACGCGATCACTTACATTCACTCACACATGAAATCACACTCAATTACTCACATAATCACTTACACACAATCATTCACACATAAAATCAGTTACAATCACTCACTCAATTCTCAGTTACACACAATCACTCGCAATCACAATCACTCTTACGCATGGTTGTAGCTGCCGTGGGGCGGAGCTCGGAAGTGACATCATCGTATGCATGCGCACGCATTTGTGGTGCACCAGCACCCTGGTGTACCTTATACCCTACGGGCTATAGGGTACAATGTGCATGCATACAATGACGTCACTTCCGAGCTCCGTCCCACGGGTGCTACCACCACCCTGGCGGTGCATGGGATTTATTTGATGGGATTGCTTCATTCATTGGCCAGCCCAGCCTGAGCCTACCTGACCAGTCTGAGCCCACAGAGACACACAGACACCCACACACTTACACACACACAAATACAAACACACACGCCACAGACAAATACACGTACTTACACAATCGCCTGATACAATAAAAAATTCATTGAATCATAAAATCACAAAATCACGGATTCATTGACTCATTTACACAATCACTGATTCAATCACTGATTCATAAAATCACAAAATCACTGATTCAAAACGCATTTACTCATTGGACATACAGACACACACATACACACACATACATCATGTTGCGGAAAGATAGTAGTTTTAGTTTAAATGTCGGCCCTTAATAAAGATCATTGGGTTATATGATGATAAAATCTTAATATATATTTTTTTAACTTTAGTGATACGACCCCGACATATCGGGCATGAAAGGGCGTTGTTGTTGTTGGCTGGATGCATATTATTCTGTACAAATTTATGCAGACGTGTCCCATAAATGGGCACATACCTGCGTGGCTGTAACACTACAGTAACCATATTATATAAACAAATACATCAACGTCCCCACATGTTATCATTGGGTCGAGGCGCATCAGTTCTCGACCAGCTACAAATTCTGCGTAACAGTGTCCTAAATATTAACACCTTCCTTCTCATATAATCCTGTTCCATGATGACGAATATGAATGGAATGAATAAATACTAGCATGAGTCGGTCTAATATAGGGTAAGCGCGGACGTCGGAGAAAGCAGCTGTAAGCCACTGTATGATTTTTCCGTATGTATCACCCATTTGTGCTTTCTTGCTATTATTCATGTAGAAAAGGTGTCAAAAATAGTGAATTTTGAGTAACAATGAGAATTTCTACCTTCTAAACCTAGTACTGGTATATTTCATATATTTCCAAAGCTTGAAAGATGTATTTTATTATTATGTATTAAAAATATTAATATCACTAATCAATTATCAGTATTCTGTAGAACAGCTGCACTAAAAAACACAAGTTTGCCTCCAAAATTTTAAGATCGAATTTTTTATATGAATAAATGGCGGCAAAACAGTGAATTTATACTCGGATAATATCCTATATGTCAAAATGAAAACGGAACAAAGACCTGGCACGCGCACAAAAATGACCCGCCGATAGTACTAAAGCGTTCACAAAAGGGAGTGCATGCTATTGTCCCTTAGAGTTAAATGATACTGGACCTGGCACGTGCCGCGCGCAAGACCGTGAATTAAAGTGGTATATGAAAGGAACGCTTGTATTTAAGTGCATCTTTGGGGGGAAGTGACCGTTCAAGATGTGTGATGGCTAAAGAACGGGACAGGGTAGGCGATATAATGTAGTGTCTGCCGGGATGGCAAAGAAAGATTATGTGTTAATGTGTATGGAATTTAACAGTTTAATTGATTTCAGATTAACAATGATCTCGCACGATAACAAAAAACGCATTCAAGCCGGCCTTTAGATAAAAGAGTTCCCCTAAAGCCAAGTGAGAGGGCCCATTAACGAAGGAGACTGTATATTTACTCTATAGGGCTATTATATCCTGGTCAGTGAGGCATTAATTGAAGCTATTCTCCCCTCCATGCAGGTTTGAATTCACGTAAAATGTTGGACAGCTGTTAGCTATGACAATACATGTACACCATTTTCTTTAAAACTATGGTGGATATACACAATACAGAATTGAAAATTTTCAAAAAGCTCGTAATGATTGACTGAATATGTTATTGCAGTTTATACTGATATTTATCCAAGAGCTAATGCCATATACAGTCTCCCGTGTCTGTGAATTGGCGATACTTTTATTGCTGACTCGTCAGTATAACTCCACATTACTTTGCTATTTTCCAGGAGAGTGATCAATGACTCTCCTCGGTATGGATTATGTGAGTGTTATTGAGGGAATGATCTTTTCCCTTAAAATGTGAGATGTGAACAAGTTTAACACAAACACGATTCACGTCTGCCCCCATAATTACCAAATGTTCTAGTATTCTGAGGTAGGACTGTTTAGGGTGAGGTCGAGTAATAAAATCGCCCCGATAGATGCTGCTTTCAGCTTGATAAGGGTTCTCTCGTATTGATCCATGGTGAATGAACAGGGATGTACACGCGAACCGTTATATAGTTGTGGACAAGTCTGAACTTCTTTATTAACTCAAATATGATCCTTTGTTTCTGAGGAGACTATTGTTCTGCATAGATGCGAGGGTGGGGGGGGGTAAGTCTGTCGAGAATTAAAGACAAAAGAGCAGGAAATAATAAAGAAATAACAATAGAACAGGGGGTTTTCCCAATAATGTCAGTGTGTGGGTAAGTACAAATTTCTCAAATTTAGGTATAAAGTCAATGAATAGCATGACTTATCGCTCTTCGTGTATGGAGAGTTGGGGGGGGGGGAGTGTATGGGAAACCAGCGTGACTCATGGCTCTTTGTCTATGGAGAGATTACTGTTCTACCTAGGTACAAGGGGCTGAGTCTGTCAAGAAATATTGACAATAGAACAGGAGTTTTCCCAATGATGTTAAGATCTAAAAATAGAACTGAGGTAATGCTCTATAGATAGAACTTACATATGAAGTAACAACACGGTTATTAATTTCATATGAACACGGAGATTAATACATATGAAGTAAAAAGGAGTACAACATATTAAGTAACAAAACGAGGATTAACACATATTAAGTAACCAAAAATATTATGTAAAAAAACGGATTAGTACATATTAAGTAACAAACACACTATTTTGTGGCGTATTACAGTTTAGATTGTTTTAGTACCCCCTATTTCCCCTCTACTAATATGACTCCGCAAGATTCACCTTTAGGCTGGAATGCACTAAGTATTTGCCCCATTATTACGTCACGAGTTAAAAAAGCATCAGTGTGACTATGGAAACTTGACCGTTTCTGTATCTTAGTCTGAAAATACATAGCAATGTTTTTTTATTACCCCTCGTCGCTCTTCATGTGGCATTTAGCAAACCCAACTGCAATCCACTGAGCATTTAATACGAATTATACTTACCCGAACATAGACCTTTGGAGGAAGTGAGTCATTTACTGCTTC